>JASANF010018514.1:0-63433 GCA_030248245.1 Trissonchulus sp. WLG1_4 | reverse complement strand
CTTCTTGAATTGTACTTATTATGATTTGGCTCAATATGATAGCCTTTTTAAAACGTCACTTTTGATAGAAATTAAAATAACTAAAAAATTATCGCCGGTAACTAAAAATTCGACAAAAATGGCACCTCGGGAAGATAATTGTCTTTAATTTTAGTTTTAGATTCTTAAACTTGGTTGAGGCACCACTGAGCTGCGTCGGTTCAAAAATTAGTCAATTTTTTTAAACTTTTGATTTTGATGAAGTCATAAAATTTGCTAAACTGTTTTGAGACTCGTCAAACTTTGCAAAAATGCTTGCCTGGTGTTCATCTTTATTGCACTTAAGGTAGCGCTCAGCAACAAAACTCATGTTTAGCGCTCAGCTCATGCAATAAATAACATTACCACTTTAATTGTATATCAAAGAGACATCAAAAAAACCTATTTACAATACAGTTCAGCACTTTAATGTGAATGGGTCAAATTTTATGACCATGTCGAATTTCCTATTCACACTAATTTTGTTTTTGACCTAGCTCAGCGAAACTTCAACAGATTTTGATGATCTTGGTATCAATAGAAAGATCTCTCAAAAATCTAGACGTGATTAATCTTCGATTTTTTATTTCTATTTTTGATTTTGCAAAAAATCGATTTTTGAAAAATCAGTCGTGTTGTCTTTGAGCGACTACAAAAAGTGCTGCGAGCCAAAATTTGAAAATCGAAAAACTTTCACGTCTGCATTTATATTCTTTCTTTCATTGGTTTTTTCTTGGATTAAATTTGGGCTCAATTAATGTTGTGTTTAACATTTGTGTTTCCCTTTAGGGAAGTGTGTTGTGTGGTGTGGTGTGCAAATTTTCAACTCAATCGCAATCGGCAGCTGGGACCCAGGTCCAAAAAATCAAAAAAAGTAGTCGATATCGCTACGCAAAAATGTGAGGTTTGCCCACACGTTTCACTTTTTCAAAAATCAGACCTTTCCTAGGACTGCATATTTCCGTTGAAAAAGTTACCAAAAGCCATACTCAATTTTTTAAGAAATTAAATCAAAAATTTGACATTTTCGAAGATTTATCAGCTTTGTAGGTTTTTCATTTTGGAATTGCTATTTTCACGGCTAAATAACTCAGCAAAACTTCAACGTATTCTTAAGTTTAATACATCAATTTAATGCTAAAAAACCGCATATTTCAATGATATGAGTAATCATTTTGTATGGAAACAAAAATTTTTTGCTACGGCTACAAAATTGTCCGAAATATTTAAAATAAAATTTTTATCACAATATGCACATTAAATGAAAGATATTTTCATTTTGAACAACTTTCATTCAAAACATTATGGTCAAAAATGCCGCTGAAAAAAATAAAACGCCAAAGTCGGTTCCCCTGAGCGCCACCTTAAGCAAAAAAGTTTGTATCAGCAAGAAACAAAAAATTATTGCAATTTGATTGATTGGAACTTACTCAGAGCGCCCCCTTAAGGTGGCGCTCCGAGAATTTGCACGTACTTCAAAAATTGTAAATTCTTACTTTCATGGTTATATTGGAATTTAGCAAGGTGCGCGGTATCAAATTGAGCAATTTTACAAAAGGATTTGACTCAATTAATTTTTTGTGTATGTCACGTGACTTGCGAAAACCCTATTCACAGGGCACACATAACTCAATTCAAACTCTATCAATTTGGACAATTTATAGCTCATTTGAAAGGTTTTCAAACGTCTGGGATGACAAAATTTTTGTTTTGTGAATTTCGTTTTAAATTTTTGGTTATAAGGATTTTTAACTTTTCATGCAACTTTAACAACAAGTATCTCGCTTCAAAGTCCATTTATTAAAAAAATAAAAATTAGTCAGTTTCTTTGATTATTCTTATATATTGTGTCAAAATTTTATGTCTCAACTCAAAACATGCGATTTGGAATCTGTACCCTTTGGCGAAAAACATTGGTTTTTAATTGAAATGTTGCTTGGCTTGCTGCATGTTTTTATTTTTCTGTGCGAATGGCTTGATTTGGCAGACGTTTGCTTCAACTATGTTTGTCTATTTATCAAAAAAGAAGGTAATTTATTTTTACTTCGATTTTTTGCTTTGGTTTTTGCTTTGATTTTCTAGTTTGGTCATATTAGAAAAATATTCACAAAAACGCAAATTTCAAATTTTCGAATTTTTTCAATTTTTTTTAAATTTGAGTTATACACATCAATCGACTCCTGAACACATTCTGAACAACTTTTCTTGAAGAACTGTATGTCGATTTTGCTCCAGAAAAAATAATTCGTCAAAAAACAAATTCTCGAAGCGCCACCTTAATTTTAACCTTACCCACAGGTAAAGTTAAACTTTAACCTTACCCACAGTTTAACTTTAACCTTACCCACAGATAAAGTTTAACTTTAACCTTACCCACAGGTAAAGTTAAATTTTGACCTCACCCACTGGTAAAGTTAAACTTTAACCTTACCCACAGTTTAACTTTAACCTTACCCACAAGTAAAGTTAAACTTTAACCTTACCCACAGGTAAAATTAAATTTTAACCTTACCCACAGGTAATGTTATACTTTAACCTTACCCACAGGCCACAGGTAAGGTTAAACTTTAACCTTACCCACAGTTTAACTTTAACTTTACCCCGTATTTTAAGAATTTACCTTTACCCTCTGGTAAACCTTGACTTTACCCTTACCCGCCCAGTACCGTTCTTAAAAAAGTCATATTTCAGGAGCGCCACCATGCAGTTGGGGGGGAGGGAATAGCGGACCTATTTTTTTGGGGGAAGCATTTTTGCTTCAAGAACCCCTACTTCATTTTTTTATTTTCTGAGATATGAGCCCCCGAAATCTTTAATCTAAACCATCAGTGAGTGATGTTTTTGCAAGTTTTTTTTGGAAACCCGTGTTTTCTACTTTCTAAACGTGTTGAAATGGAGTTGGAGTGATTTTTACAATTTTTGAAATCAAAACAGAGGCACTTTGACCCCGTTTCTGCCGAAAATTTGGCCAAATTCACGAGAAACGTCCAATTTTTTGACCAAATTCAAACTAGTTTCTGGTTTCCGGGACGATTGCCTCTACGCGGATCCGACGGATTCCGGCCAGACACCGGGGGCGGTGGCTGGATGGCGAAACCACCCTTCTTCCCACATCCCGAAGAAGGCCAAAGATCGTCTGCCCTCTCGCACGAATCTCTCTCCAGTCGGGTTTTTGGTTGTGGAGCGGCCAACTCCGGCCGGGTTGCTCCAGCTACTTTTGCTGATGGCCGGGGACATTGAACCCAACCCGGGTCCAGTTATTTGGATCTGCTCAGTGTGTCAATTGACTATACATATTCGACAACAATCTTCTGCACTATGTACAGGCTGTGATAAATGGCTCCATCTAAAATGCTTAAAACTACGCAATGCCAAAGAACGAAGAAACCAAAGAGACTGGATAGGACCATGCTGCAATGCTATGGGGATAGCCAATGCGACACCCATGCCTGTCAGTATTAATACAACTGCCACCCACGACGCACGATTACGACAGCCCACTCGGCAAAACCAACACCAGAACAGCACTGTAAATGTCTCGGCCGTGAGGACCCACCCGTCCCCACCTACGCCGCTTCGACACCCATTCTATCCCATGCCACCCCAATGCCGAATGAGCTCCGTATCTTGCAGTTCACATGGTCCACGTGTGTCTCACTCAGCAGCGATCACCTGCCTATCATAATAGCTCTGCCGCTAAGCCCATGCAAGGTGATATCAGAAAAACAAACATATATAAATTTCAAGAAAGCGGACTGGGACAGCTTTCATTCATCCACAGAACTGGCATTCCAACTCCAAGGTCTCGCTGATCCCACCTGTGTCTTTGCTGGTGAAAAAGCTATGCGTAATATTATACAGCAAGCTGCCAGCAAACACATCCCGGCCGGTAGAATTCCAGAAATTCCAGAAATACATCCAGCATTTCCAGCGACCGCGGTCGCCTTAACAGAGGAACGGGACACCCTCCGAACGACCGATCCATCATCACCACGCATACAGCAACTAACAACTGAAATCCAAAAAAAATAAAGGCGCACAGAAGACAGAAATGGCTGGAGCACCTCGAGACATGTGAACCAGGCAGTGCTCGTCTCTGGCAAACCATCAAATCACTGTCATCAAACCCACCAACAGCCAACAACCAACCAATCAAATTTGGCCAGAAGCTCTACTATAACAGCAAACGATGTGCCCAAATTTTCAACAAAAATTCACACCACCGGCCCTCAAACCTGCTCCCAAAACAAGCCGTGGAGTGATACGCAAGCTGCACAACCCCAGCTACACGAACATCATGCAAATAACAAGCGACCAGACCAGAAAGGCCATTTCTGAATCTAAACCGTCCAAGGCTGTTGGACCCGATGGCATCGCTACCATACACCTGAAGCACCTAGGACCGCACGCCATTGACTACCTGACGAAGCTGTTTAATCTATCGCTCAACAGTGCTAAAATACCTGGACTATGGAAAGTTGCTCGAGTAATACTAATACCGAAACCCAACAAACCAGCTGACTGCTCAGAATCATTCCGTCCTATCTCACTGTTGTCGCCAGTAGCCAAAACAATGGAAAAGGTCCTGCTGCCAGTATTTACAGAGCACCTCCAACCCGCACCCCACCAGCATGGCTTCCGCAAAGGACATTCAACAGCAACTGCTCTTCAGACGGTCTTGAAGTCTATCACAGATGGCCTGAACCAAGCCAAACCAGTGAACCGAACAGTCCTCGTCGCGCTAGACCTAACCCGTGCGTTTGACACAGTCGCTCATCACACTCTGCTAGCCGATATAAGCCAAACAACCCTGCCACCAACCATCAAAAAATGGACTACTGGCTACCTCAGAGGCCGGCAAACGTATGTGGAATTTCGTGGCGCCACATCGAAACGCAGAGCCATGCGACAGGGAGTGCCCCAGGGGGGCGTCCTATCACCAATACTGTTCAATCACTACATGTCGCTCCTACCTGCCCCACCAGCTGGCATTCATCTTGTCAGCTATGCGGACGATTGCATGGTTTGGTCGCAAGGACCTGCATGCGATGCTGTCTGTGCTAAGCTGAACGACTACCTGGAGACGCTGGACAATTGGTTCAAGTCACGTGATTTACATCTATCTCCATCAAAATCTTCAGCCACGCTCTTCACCACCACCTCAACAGAAATGAACAGTAACCTGAATATCGTCATCGATGGACTGGCGGTACCGACAGTGACACGCCCAAAACTATTGGGTGTAATCTTTGACAGTCTGGTTACTTTCAAACATCATGCAATCTACCTGAAAGACAAGCTAATGCGTCGCAACAACATTCTGAAGGCACTGACTGGCACAGCATGAGGTCGCGATAAGGAATTGATCATAACGACATATAAGACCATCGGCCGCAGCTGTCTTAATTACTGTGCTCCTATCTACTCACCAACACTCAGCGCCACAAACTGGAATGCACTGCAGGTTGCTCAGAACTCAGCGATGCGCAGCGACACAGGCTGCCTTCTAATGTCACGAGTAGACCATCTGCACCAAGAAACACAGCTACTACCAGTTAAATCGCACGCCTGTCTGCTAAATTCCTGCTCGCCTGCCATCGACCATCATATCCATGCCACGGCATTTGCAATTCACAGCCACCAAGACGTCTAATGAAACAAACACTGAGCACTCGATTTGACCGAGACCTACAAAACTGGTAGTTGGTACCCGCTAACCGACCTAACGGACACACAGTACAATGCTGGCCTCCGGCAACTGCACCGCCAGGCTGTGGCGGACGCTGTGGCCGGTTACGAGCCCAGTGTTGTGCTCGGCGGCTACCCGCCACCAGTCAGCAACGAAGAACGGAGACTGCCGCGAGAGACAAGAACAGCTTTGGCGCGGCTCCGCTCCGGGTTCAGCCCACTACTGAACTCCTACTGCTGTAAATTAGATCCACTGGTGCCAAATACATGTCCCGAGTGTGGAACATCACCCCACACCACCCAACACCTCTTTATGTGCCCCAGCCAACCTACGGCTCTGACCGTGGAATCGCTGTGGACGCACCCACTAGACGCCGCAAAATTTCTGAACCTGATTCCTGACGCGGACGAGATTCAAGCCTGAGCTACAACAACAACAACAACAACCAAATTGAAACTGGACCTCAATTTAGACTTAAACTTAGTATTAGGCTAAGGCTTAGACTTAGGTTTAGGCTTAGGCTTAGGTACTAAAAAATCTAAATTTGCAGGAAAAATCCTGCCAGCTTAAGGTGGCGCTCCTGAAATGTGACTTTTCAAAAAACGGCAGTTTGGGGTCAATTTTAGATACACAATGGCAAGCTGGTGTAAAAGTATGCCTAAATACAAAAAATGAAGTTGAGTGATTCAAATTAGCATTCACTGTAGACCAAACGTGAGTGGAATTTCGGCTTGCGATTTCTCTTCGCAAGTAAGTAGCTGTTGCACAATCAATAACTCATTTTGCTCGCCTCAACGTGATCAAGCGGTCGCAAAAAGTTATTTTTGATGAATATGATTGATATATCAAAAACACTAAAATCGCGACTTTTGAAAAACATAAATTTGGCTAAATTTTTTAGATACTATCGATTTGCCAAAAATCAAATTTTGCGACCGCTCGGAGATGACAAGATGCATTTATGTGCCAAATTTTAACTTTGTTCGTTGAGCCAATTTTTTAAAATCGCAAGCAGAAAATTTGCGTTTGTATTCACACGCACTATATTTCTGTCTCATGCAGAAAGTATTGCGTTAGCTCACAAAAAAATTATACCACACTCAATAAAACACCAAAAATTTTCAATTACGTTTCAGTAAAACACAATTGCTAGTGTTTTTCAGCCTTCAAATTCATTACATACGTGTAAATGCACTGGCTTGTGAAGGCATTTCTGTGAAAATCTATTTTTCTTGACGAAATTTGCTCAAAAATGTTCAAAAAAATTTTTATGTGATATGTACATTAAATTAAAGGAAATTCACTTCTGATTAACTTTTGTTCTTACGAGGCATGTTTATTTTTGCGCGTTTTTAAAATATTGGCCAAAGCCCACATTTCAGGAGCGCCACCTTAATACTAAGCACTAGCCCTAAGTTTAAGCGCCTGCAAAAGGTTTAATTGAACGATTTTGTAAATATTTATATTTTGCCACATTTTGGACGTAGTGGGGTCAACGTGCCTTTAAGTTTTTTTAAAATTGTAAATATTCTCACTCCATTTAAGTTCTTTAGAACGCGAAAAAATCTTAAAAACCTCCGTCACTCATTAAATACATAACCAGCAGCTAAAGCCTGGGCTTTGCCTTGCTTGCACCGAAGCCTAAACCAGGAATTGGTACGCAATAAATTTAAAATAAATTGTAAATCAAAACCATTTGGAATGTCTATTTCTTATGAACGAACATGTGTTGAATATTGGACAGGCTTTTTAAGGACTGAAGTTGTATTTGGCTTAGGCTTGGGTTGAGGCTTAATTTTAAGCACAGCATCCAGTTTCGCTGAATAAAATAAGCACAAGACCGCTGAGATTTTTGTACGACGAGATTTGTATTAACACATTCACAACAACAAAACTCTACGGCAGGGGCCGTAGACAGTGTCAATCGAAAAATTGCCCAATTCTGCCTTAAGGGGGTAATTGCATTTTTAGGTGTTTTTTAAACTACCATAACTGCACTTAACCTCAACAAAAACTAGAGCGGTCTTTTTTACATTTTTTCACACCTTCTAGCTTTAAAAAAACTATATTTAAAAGCAGATTATCTTTTGCAACTTTACTGCTGCTATCATTTGAATACACCCCATCAGCGGTTTTTCTGACTAATTTTTGCGCCACAGTTATGAAACTCAAGATAAGCCAACAACTACTAAACTTTTTGCAGTTATGCACTGACATAATATCCCCACCCGTTTTTTTGATATAGTTGATAAGTCGTTTCTATGTTGAGAAAATGACATTTTCGTGCAAAAATCACGTAATTTGACTTTTCTCTAAAATTTTCAAAAGCCCATAACACCGACTCTACAAACTATTTTTAGAAAAGAAAAAAACCGGGTGGGGATATTTTCCTAAAGATAATGTGGTTAAAGTTTCGAAGCCGTAGTCCGTTTATAGCTTGAGTTCTGTGGGCGCAAAAATTACACTGAAATGTCAAAAACCACGAAAACGACATTACCCCCTTAAGCCAAAGCCAGACCACAATTATTCGTAATCACATTGTAATTTCAATATTGAAATTTTCATCACAGCCTACTTGTAGAATGAAAATAATATTATTTTTTTAAAGCACAAATTGTAAGGTTTTTATTCATAATAAAATAAGCGTCGCACAAATTAGTGGGGCTGTCACCATTGAAAATTTTCCAAGCTGACAGCCCCACTTTTCAGATGTACTTTTCTCATGAATGGTTTGTGTAAAGACCACTCCAAATGTCTTTACTGATCAGGTTATCTGGTTATAACATAACTACTCCATTCTATATGCAAAACTAGGCCTAGATCAAGTCGCTACATTTCCCCCCTTGTTTTTTAAGGGTACAGTCAGTTAAAGTTACACAACAATTATTTCGCTCTTGTTCTGTCTTTCGTTTGTATTTAAGTTTTCCTGGATGTTGCACTGGCATTGATTACATTTTTGATTTTTTGGACAGAAGTAGAATATGCTTTAAAATCAAATTCGTTGTTGCGGGTCTTTGTGGTCTTTGTATTGTTTATTAAGCCGTGTTTGGAACTTTGCAGATTTGATTGACGATTTGTTTTCATTTTCACTTTCAGTGGCGATGGCTTCACTCTCCTGTGAACTTTTAACAGGTGATCCGATGGTGCGATACCATTGGCAGCAGGCTTGAATCGAAGTTCTGCTAGCACTTTGTTTAGTGATGTCTTCCACGGCTCGTTTGTTTTTCGGTTTAGCAATCGCTCCTTTATTTTATCTTTTGCTTGTTCAATATCATGGTCAGGCACTGGTACAATCAGATGAAGAATTTCTTGATTTTGCAGGTATTTAGCAAATTGGGATCAAGTGCAGTTGGGGGGGGAAAAATAGTGGACCTATTTTTTGGAGTAGAGCACCTTGAGGGAAGCATTTTTTGTAATAGAACCCCTATCCACAAATTTGGATTTTCTGAGCTATGACCCCTTGAAAATTGGATTTTCAGTGTTTTTGGAAGTGAACGTAGGCCAAAGTTCGAAGCCAAAAATGGCTATAATTTTTGTTTTTGGATAGTTTTGAGTGCGTTATGATGTTTTAAGGCATCATCTAGGCTTAGTTGGCAGGATTCTCTAGGCTAAGCTAGCAGGATTTTTTCTGAAAATTTCGATTTTTTATTGCCTAAGCCTGAGCCTAAGCCTAAGCATGAACCTAAGCCTAAGCCTAAGCCTGATACTAAGCCTAAGCCTAAGCCCCATACTAAGCCTAAGCCCTAAGCCTAAGCCTAAGCCCAAGCCTAAATTAAGGCCAAGTTTGAATTTGGTCAAAAATTGGACGTTTCTGGCGAATTCGGCCAATTTTTCGGCTGGAACCCGGTCAAAGAGCCTTTGTTTTGATTCTAAAAAATTGTAAACAATAATCTGACACCATTTAGACACAATTAGAACGCAAAAATCAAGGGCTTCGGAAAAAAATTGTAAAACGTCCCTCACTGAGGGTTCAGATTTCGGGGGGTCATATCTCAGAAAATCCAAAAAATGAAATAGGGGTTCTTGAAGCAAAAATGCTTCCCCCAAGGTGCTCTACTCAAAAAAATAGGTCCACTATTTTTCCCCCCCCAACTGCATTTAACCCGCAAATTGGTTGGTGTGAAACTGAAATGCGGTACCCGTTACCAACTCTATAGGTCGTCCAAATCTGGAGAACACATCATCCAAAAATGGGATGATGGTAAAGGGAGTAACAGTGGAACAAGTTGTGGCCTCAAGCCATCCACTGTAATAATCACGCAAAATCAGAATATATTGTTGGTTTGGGGGTGCGGTAAAGATTGGTCCCATAATGTCAAGATGTAGTTTTTTCCACAAACAGCTTGGTTGCTTGTTCAAATCGATATGTTTTGTCGAGTTATCGGTGTCGACGGTCAAAACCTGGATCGTGTCGACGTGTTCCTCGTTTTCAGATTCTGACGTTTCAGAATTTGAAATAGCCCTGATCGGTTTGGTTTCAGCACGTAATTTAGCCTTGCACACGCTGTGAAAATGACCCACTTTGTCACAGTAGTGGCAAGTTGCATTTAGGGCAGGACAGTTTTGTTTATCCTCCCAATGATTTTTACCACAACGCATGCAATGCGGTAGGCTTGCATCAGTTCTTGATTTGGGTCGTTTTCTGGGTTTGGTCACGACATTGACTGAACTAGATGCACTATTCCCGAGTGTTTTAGCCGCCTGAGCAGCTTGCTCAAACTGACGGATCAATTGTAATGCGCGATCTGCTGTCAGTTGTGTCTCCATCAACAAACGCTCTTTTATCTTAGGATTGGCAATACCTTCAACCAGCTGATCCCTAAGCATGTCGTCAACTTCAGTAAACTCACACGTTTTAGCTAATCCGCATAGCTCACTATAGTATGAGTCAATGGGCTCAAAGTCACCTTGAAGACGACTTCGGAATATATGACGGGCCGCCAGGACATTGGTTTTAGGTGCAAAGTAGTTGTTCAGTGTTTGCAAAACGGCTTCGAAATTTGCGGCGTCACCAGCACCTGCACGGTCTGCTTCAGGTTGACGAGGTAATGTTTCATAAATCCGGTGAGCCTCGGTTCCAATGCACGTCAGCAAAATAGTGATTCTCCGGCGTTCAGGATAGTCTTCAGCGCCGATAGCGGTCATATAGGTAGTGAATCTAGATTTCCACTGAGACCACGGTATGGAGGGTGTTCCTGGGGTTTCCAGAAAAACAGGTGGTGGACGAAACATATCCATGGTGATGGATATATGCAGGTGAAAGTTAGGTAGAAACGAACACCTCTCGTCCCTCGTCGCCAAATGTAAAGACCACTCCAAATGTCTTTACTGATCAGGTTATCTGGTTATAACATAACTACTCCATTCTATATGCAAAACTAGGCCTAGATCAAGTCACTACAGTTTGAGCTATTGCATTGATTCTTTCGGCACAAATTAGCACAAATTTAGGAGCAATTTGTGCCGATAAATTCAGAATTTGTGCTTCTGGTGGGGCTGTCGGTTTGAGTGACCTGGTTCACAAATGGTGATTGGTTATTGGTAGATATTGGTAGTCTAGTGTCTGGCAGTATTTATTTGACACCATATGGTATTGCACTGGTTTCTAAGTGAACGTACAATTTCAAAGCAAAAAGTTCTCATTTTGCAGCCTATGAGCAAAACTGCTTTCGCGACACTACCCCCTTAACCAACGAAAACTTGACTGGAAAATTTTATCGCCCAAAGTCGGTTATTCAGAGCGCCACCAAGCTTAGCCCAGAGAATCCTGCCAGGTAAGCCCAGACGACGCCTCAAAACATAGCGTAGTTTTATAAATAGACAAGACAAGGAATTTAAGATGGATTCTTTGAGTATGCTCAATATGCTGCGAGTCGAGCATAATTTTAAGCTTCACCCTAAACGCTGTTTCAAAATGAAAACTATGTTTTTGGGATCAAGTGCAGTTGCGGGGGGGGGGGAAATAGTGGACCTATTGTGTTGAGTAGAGCACCTTGAGGGAAGCATTTTTTTTAATAGAACCCCTATCCAGAAATTTGGATTTTTTGAGCTATGACCCCTGGAAAATTGCATTTTCTGTGTTTTTGGAAGTGAACGTTGGCCAAAGTTCGAAGCCAAAAATGGCTACAATCTTTGTTTTTGGATAGTTTTGAGTGCGTTATGATGTTTTAAGGCATCGTCTAGGCTTAGTTTGCAGGATTCTCTAAGCTAAGCTGGCAGCATTTTTTTCTGAAAATGTCGATTTTTTATTGCCTAAGCCTGAGCCTAAGCCTAAGCCTGAACCTAAGCCTAAGCCTGATACTAAGCCTAAGACCCACACTAAGCCAAGCCCTAAGCCTAAGCCTAAGCCCAAGCCTAAATTAAGGCCAAGTTTGAATTTGGTCAAAAATTGGACGTTTCTGGCGAACTTGGCCAATTTTTCGGCAGGAACCCGGTCATAGAGCCTTTGTTTTGATTCTAAATAATTGTAAACAATAATCTGACACCATTTAGACACGATTAGAACGGAAAAAACAAGAGCTTCGGAAAAAAATTGCGAAAACGTCCCTCACTGAGGGTTCGGATTTCGGGGGATCGTATGTATCTCAGACAATCCAAAAAATGAAATAGGGGTTCTTGAAACAAAAATGCTTCCCCCAAGGTGCTGTACTCAAAAAATAGGTCCACTATTTTCCCCCCAACTGCATTTAACCCGAAATACGGAATGCCTTGCCTGGCGATATTGTAAATTCACGCATTGTAAAAATTCACTGCAAATGTCATGTCAACTTTTCTCAACTCACACTCCTTCGGCTGTTTTTTCTTTTTCTTCTATTATTGCATTTGTCTTAGTTATCGTTAGCGTCTATATTTTTTTGTTTTGCCAATAGCAAGAAGGGCTTGTTTAGCTGTTATGAGTAATGTTATGTAAGTATATTAGTAATGAGCAATTTTTGAGAATATATACGGCCCCAGGTTTTAGAAGAAACATAAATGATGTGCAGATTTTGTTTTAGGTTAACCGCGCAGGTTATGGCTCATGTCGGTGTTATTATACATTATCAGCTTGTAACAAACAATAAATAAATGAACTATATTATGATGTGACTCGATTACTTAACTTTTTCACCATATTATGGAGCCTGATTATGACTGACAACAATCGAACCTAAAAATCGCTGCACCCATGATTGCTGAAACAGCAGACGCCGACGTTTACCCGAAGCAGGCGAACAGTATGCGAGTGGACAGCATTAATTCAAGCAGAGTATGGCTTTTCGATAAACCAAATACATAATTGTTTTGCATATATATATAATTGTATTGAACTATTGAAAATTAATAATGGTGGTTGGTTACTCTTACTTTTGTATTTGTGCTTTTGCATTCTAGTAGCCCAGTTAATATTAATGACTGTGATTTGTATGTATTTTGGATTTTAGTAGCTCCGTTCCTATTGATTATATATATTTGTGTATTGTGTTTATATATATATTAGATTATATATATGTATGTTTTGTATAATGATTTCAGCTTCCATTTTCTGCTTTTGTCGAGTTGGAGAATATGTTCAAGGCTTGCCGAGTTTATTTGCATGAAAAAGTATGTTTACTGTTATTCACACACCTTTCAAGTATTTAGTTTTTTAGCATTGAACACTCGGCTGGTGTCAAAACAAAAGTGTATATGTCACATTTTTGCACTGTCTGTTTGGACACACTCAAGGCCTATACTTAATTCTGCAGGTGACACCTTAACTATTCGCCACTGTTAATTGAAACTGAATAGAACTGAGTTGCTATTTAAAAAAAACAATCCCATTTATTCTAGGATTAAATTGACAAAGGTATGTTTGACCCTTGTATAAATGTGATAGATAGGTCAATAATCAGGTTAGGTGTTTTGAAGCGCTTCTTGTGTGGTCCACCTTAAAGTCAGGTTTGAGATAATTTTGCTTCGACACAAAACCTGTCAGGATATATGCAGGAATGACGGATCTGTCCTAAATTCGTAGCGGGAGGTAGCATAACATGTAAATAAATTTTTCAGAATTATATCAACTTGAACGAGTTCTTGATGGTGGCCACGGAAAAATTTCTTTCTTCCAAAAGCACTATGAAACTGGACACAACGACTCGAGTATGTTTGGTTGTATTTTTATTCGACAAAAGTGCCGAAACGAGTATATAAACGACACGCTTTTTTGCTCCATTTTTTGACAGTGTGCGACCAGTTAAAGACATCTTTATGGTTATCCATAGGTTAACAGTGGAACACGTACGTGGGCAGCTACCGAATTTTGGGGGGTGATGGTGAGCCACAGGGGGGGGGGGGTGCGGAGCAACTTTTCCGGCCATTTTTTCTTCGTGAGCTACCAATTTCGCTTCGTGAGCGCTACCTTCAAAACATTCTTGGGGGGGGGGGGGGGGGGTAAAAACCCCCCACGCCCATGTATGGTGGAACACCTTTAACAGTCGACGATAGCCCTTTTCGTGCGTCAGGCGTCCATTCATATACCCTTGCCTCACCTCTCTTTGCTATAATATATACGCTCCTGTGCTCTTCTTTAGGCATTTATTTACCACAAAATCGCTACGATATTCAAAGAATGCGGGTTCCACAGAAAGGCATCTTTTTTCATGCGAATTACTGCTACCTACATACTCTCGCTGTCAGATACTGGAGAACCAGCGCCTAGTGATTATGCGCGGGTAATTATTTAACAATTATATCATGTGGAAAACCTAAATTCTCATGTTAATGTAAGTCCCAAATGTAATCATATTATGTAACTGTTGTAACTCAACTACATAATATGTTATTATTAAGAAGTGACAAATATTGAAGCAGCTTTATAAGTCCATTTCCCATACAGCCCATGTTTGATTGTGTTTCAGGTGTACTCAATGTTATTGTTTTCACTTGAAGGCTGCAGATTGCCATTAAATCCGAAGGATGAGCCATTTGGTATGCATAGAACTGTGTGTGTGTGTGTGTGTGTGTGTGTGTGTGTGTGTGTGTATATATATATATATATATATATATATATATATATATATATATATATATATATATATATATATATATATATATATATATATATATATATATATATATATATTATCGTATCATAGATGCATAAATGTATAACCCATTCAGACCGGGCTTTTTTAAACATTCTGGCTCAGCAGGACATGGTTAACAGTGATGACAGGGTTCAGAATTACGAGTGATTCAGATAATATTCAACGGTCTGATTTTTTTAGCGATACTATCAAACTAGGGTGCCCCTCTATTTTACATTATGGAAATAGAAAAGATTATAGTACTATGAATTGTGACTGACTCGCAGAAAAAATGACTCTTTTAAAGTTTCACAAAAACGCCAAACCAATGATGTAAAGTCGTTCCGAAAATCAGATTGATGTTTTCTGATTCTGCAGTTGCTGTATATAGTCTTGACATTGGGTATAACGACTAACGAGTGTGAACACGTTTAGGAGTGCCTGTGGGATGGCCGGCCATTCAGATCAGATCATTACAAGAAGTTTACAAGTCAGCTTTACGCGCTGGTTTAACACACATCGCTGTCAGGTATGTATGTAAACTTAAAATCTAACATTATTTGGGTTATGCACTTAGAAGTATTTGTGTCTATTCTTAATCTTACAGGTGCGAGGTTTTCAAAGCATAAAGTAAGATAAAATAGATAATCAATCGGAAAACAAAGTCTTCTTAGTTCTTATGTCTCTAAAGAGTTTCGTGAAGTCTCAGTCGTAATCAAAACAGAATTTGATAGATACTATAATTTTTATTCATTCATTCAATTCATTCTTAACTTTTTATCGTATTGATGATAATATTGATAAGACAACTACGATCGATTCAGTACTTTTGGTTCGAATTGCTATATTAAACTGGAATTGCTGGTTAAGGGGGCAATTGCGTTTTTAGGTGTTTTAAACTACCATAACTGCACTTAACCTCAACGAAAACTAGAGCGGTCTTTTTTACATTTTTTCACACCTTCTAGCTTTAAAAAACCTATATTTAAAAGCAGATTATCTTTTGCAATTTTACTGCTGCAATCATTTGAATACACCCCATCAGCGGTTTTTTTGACTAATTTTTGCGCCACAGTTATGAAACTCAAGATCAGCCAACAACTACTAAACTTTTTGCAGTTATGCACTGACATAATATCCCCACCCGTTTTTTTGATATAGTTGATAAGTCGTTTCTATGTTGAGAAAATGACATTTTTGTGCAAAAATCACGTAATTTGACTTTTCTCTAAAATTTTCAAAAGCCCATAACACCGACTCTGCAAACTATTTTTAGAAAAGGAAAAAAACGGGTGGGGATATTTTCCTAAAGATAATGTGGTTAAAGTTTCGAAGCCGTAGTCCGTTTTTAGCTTGAGTTCTGTGGGCGCAAAAATTACACTGAAATGTCAAAAGCCACGAAAACGACATTACCCCCTTAAACGATAACATTTGTTGCAATGTATTTCAGACATTTAACGTGCATGCTGCAATTGTTGCACGCCAACCTGACCACTGAACAGTTTTGCCAGTTCTCCGACGAGCTGCGTCGACTCTGTCAGGAAACGCCGCCCTCGACCACCTTCATTCAACTCAGCAACGGAACCGTGCTACCGCCCATTCCCTTTACTTGGCTACCTAGAATTCTGTAATGATATTAATGTATATGTATACGTATATCATAACTATTTTGCCTGAGTTGTTCGACAGTCGGTTTATTAAATTAATTTTTTTCTTTCTAGTACAAGCAGTATTATGTATGTCAGTTTCCGCAGAGATAGTTATGTGATATTTTCCTCGTCTTGTAGAGGTGAAGCTACGTCATTCAATTTTTTGTAAAAAGATTTTATTTTTTGTAAGACGCCAATGACTTTAGTGTAACTGCACTTAGGGCCAATTCCTTTGCCGGATTAAACGGACTGGACTTATTGTAGTCAGAGGTTTAGGAATGACAAGCTTCTTAGTTTTAGTCTGATCTCACTCCAAAACTACCACTGGACTAAACGATGCACGCTTAACATTAGCATTCATAGTTAAGTCCGTTTAGTCCGATTAAAAAGCAGCGCACTAAAAGTTGAGTTCGTTTAATCCGGAGGTTTTGGATTGGCATTTTTAAGCATAATTTTTAAACCGTTTAGTCCGATAATAATTAACCCTTTAATCCGGTAAAGGAATAGGCCCTTCCCCTTAGTCATTTTTAATTAGTTTTCTTGGGTGGCATTTTATCAAGTTATTACTGAGATACTCATATTATCCTTGTAGCCATGTTTTATTGTGACCAAAGCGATGCCAGAGAAGATAATATTGTAAGAATACTAATCTTTTTTGTTTGTTACGTTGTAGGTCGTTCAAAGTTCTTCCCCTCCCAGAGTATCTGAAACCCCTGCTTATAAAACAGGCAGAGCATAATCCTGCAGATGATTTTTTGTTCACCAATATACAATTCATACCTGACGATAAGACAAGTCAGTTGTTTTTTTACGTCGTGTTATGTGAATGTCGTATTTTTTTACTTGTTGTGACTGGTAATCACGTCAAAATAAAAAGTCCATGATGAGAAGATAATTCGGAACTAGATAAGTATAACAGCAAGTCCTTGCTAATTGTTTAACTGCGATTTCCGAATACTGATGTATACGACATAGAGTGAGTTGCTGAATGTTTTGATGCGTGCTAATTTTGTCAAACCTACCTAAGATGCTTTACTCTTTGTTTCAGTTAGATGGGTTTGCGGCCTCGCCAGTGAAGTAGTGCTGAAAATGGTCAACCCTGTGTCTGTAGAACTACAACTGGATAATTTTGTGAGCATACAGCTGCTACTTAAATAACGTATCAAGTAGCATGCGAAGAAAATATTGGCGGCGTTGTCACGAGTAGAAAACTTGTAAAGAAAGTGTGGAAGATTGACAGGAAACCCTAGTTTCATCGGAATAACACACGGGGCAGTCTGATATTGCCTTTCAGATAACCTGAGTCTGAATGACCTTGGTTTTAGTTAATCAAACCATAACCCTAAAAGTTTGATTTCAAATTATTGTGGTTAATAACTCATGAACTTTACTCGTCTTAACGAAATTTAAATGTTTTTATAACTGCCAGGTACAGTGGCCTGATGGAATCAATGTACTTTAATCTCCATATTCAGAGTATATTATGTGTCATTATTGTTTAGGCTATAATGTACGAGAATGGTTCCTGTGAAGCGGTCCCGGTGACCATAAACCTGCCCCCCAGTCAGACGCTGGACGTTCGACTTCTTGCCATACCTCGATCTAGTGGTCTACTCTCTATTAGTGGTATGTATTCACAGGGGCAGTATCTGTAGTGGTTTTAGGCCCGGTTCATATACTTTCTTAATATGGAATATAGCTTCAATTTGCTTTGTCAGTCAGTTGATAGACACAATATTTGCTCGTCACTGATATTTTTGTAAAACTGTTACGCAGAAGTATGTGCAGTTTAACACTGTTTACATTGTTAGACTGATACTTGGATTTTTTTTTTCGAAAATCGTTTGAAATTGAGAATGAAAATTGACGACTGCGAAAAGTTTTGAAGCTATTTCGCAAAATTGCGAAAAATGAACTAGCCATATCGTTAGTTAACACTCACTTAGTAAATCAGTATAACAAGTAAACACCACTAGTGACACTTTTTGTACCGAATCGCCTTCGGTATGGGAGGCGCCGTAATTTATTTTTTACGTCCATATGCACTAAACTGAATCTGTAATTTCCACTGCGTCACTTCTAAGGCTCGATTTATACTTACAGCTGTATGTTCGTATAGCCGGCAAAATTCACGCCACTAATAGGATATAAGATGCTATTGTGGCGTGATCTTTTCACAATTTTACCGGATGAACGGACATACGGCTTTAAGTATGAATCGAGCCTAATTTTTTCTCCCTTGTGTTGCAGGATACAGTTTTGAGCTGTTCGGAGTGCCGAGCATTTGTCGTCTGCGCGACTGCCCGTGGCTGGGCACTGAGGCTGTGCGCGTGCTGGTCACCCCGCCCCTGCCCGTGCTGCAAATACAGAGCACCCTGCCCCGCTGCACGCACCCGGAACCAAAGGACCCACTCGAGCTTGCCAATGCCGAAGTCACCATGTATTCGGGCCAAGTGTAGGAAGGCTTTACTTTTAGATATAATACATAATTGAAGCATGTTGTTTTACTATACATGAGGGAACGTATTATCATTTTTGTATTTACGAAAAATACGGAAACAAGAAACATTAAGACACAAAGTTGCAGCGGTCTGACGGTAATCCTATAGGAAAAATTCGGAAGTTTTTTGTTGTTGGGCCAGATTGGCAATTGAGCACGTATCGGAAATTTTGTCCGTCAAATAAAAAAAAACAAAGCTTGTGATATTTCGTTAGCAAAATTTAAAAATGTCGATGGGGAAATATTCTTCCTCCTTCCAAACCCACACCCCTGGTATTGTTTTAACTGACTGTGATGTTTCTCTGATTTTTTTCCTTGGCTCTAGTATTCTATTTATTCTTATTGTAGCATCGACGGCGTTGTTGTGTTAACCAATAACTCTGCTCATTCTATAGATCATTTGGACATTGAATTAGAACAGCCAAAAGTGGACTGTAAGTTTGTTGTTTTTTATTCAGTAAGCAGCATAACGTATGAAGTATATATAGGTGTAGTAGTTCCACGTATTATTATCCATCAACGTAATTGGCGCAAATTTCCAAACAGACAGTAAATAAGTCGGGTTTTTTGTGAAACCAGCAGCAGAAGCGGATACAGGAAGAAACGTTACCTTCTCCCTATATCTGGCACTGACGAGCGTATTTTTTGTGTTTTATAGGTAGCAGTCCATTGGTGAGCATAATGGAGGGAAAAGACAGTCTGCCATCCCTGCCGCTGAAACCAGGGAGCTCCCACATGGTCAATCTGAGATTAAATAGTGTAGATATGTTCACTTCAAGTATGTTACCTTGCGTTCTGTCTGTCTGATGTTGTTATTCATTAATCATTGCTGTAAATATTTTAGCGTTATCTGGCAAAAACACTGCACCGGCCAGTATGATTCCGGCTTTTGTGATCAACTTATAAGCTAATAAAGTAAAGTCAAGTTAAGCGGTATTTTGAATCCCAGCCATACTAGCTGAATAAGTTTTGTTTCAATGAACTCCTTTACATTTACCGATTTAACATGCTTTTCAAATTTGAGTTTTGAAATACGTTCACGCTTTATTTTTCTTTATTTTTGCCCTGTGAAAGTTTCAGGCGATATTGGTCGTTCCGTTCCTTCTAGTCCTGAATTAGATCAAGCTGCCGAAGCCCTCACAACGGTAATTAGCTGTAGTTGTGCACATGGATCTGTTTAATAACGCGTATACGTATCTTAATCATCATAATGAAAATCGTGAAAGCGATATACATGCTTGTGTTGTTAGGCCCGTCGTTTGTGGTAGGTAATAGAAGTGATACATTGTACCATGTCAAGGCTTGTTATCCTAAGGCAACCCGTAATTCGCTGTGTTTTCGGTGTGTTATGTTCTTTGAAAATTCGTAGAAAATGCAGTCTGTAACACCGACCATCCAGTGACCATCTTTTTCAAAGTTCCAGATAGTTTTTACAGTTTTTCCGTTTCTGTTGGTATTTTAGTGCCAAAAATCGCACTGTGTCAAGCTTAAGCTGAAGTATTCGAGCGATGAAGCTCACTGTGACAATTTTCAACGAATTTGTTGCTTTATAATCACCATGGTAACCAAGCCATTGATTCTGATTCGAGATTTGTCTGTGCTCACGGGTGGAAGGTACGTATATTATGACGTGTTGTCTTTCTCAAAAAACTTACAATAAATGTATATTAATTAATTATTTTTTTAATGACTGATTCAGTTACCGTAAATGTGGGTTTGCGTTCTGTGAATATCGAACAACATGAAGACGAAGTTATAAGAAGAAACTGTGGATTATTGCGAATTGCGCCTATTTTATTCTGACGAAATTCTGTCACGACAGGAATTGTTAATGTTCTTATGCCGTATTTGCCCAGTGGTACAAGTCAGTTTTATTGTTTCAGTATCGACACGCGTTACCTGACTCTGGACATAGCCAATTTGTCCCCGGAAACAGTGGACGTGGAATATGGCCTAGTCACCGCCGACGACCAGCAGACTAACCCACACAAATCACTCACAATGGAGTCTGCTGAGAGTTGTCGGTATAACTTTCGTAATGCTATTGGTAGAACAATAATTGTAGGGATAATGTTTTGCATGTGAATTAGTTCAGGAAGGTTTAGCAATTAGTCTTAGTTTCGTAAGCAAAACATAGAACTATGAAACGAACACATGGACGTAACTAAAAGTAACTGATACATGGCCCCTCACTGTATTTCAGTAGTTTAAACTCAACAAAATTATAAAGCTCGATTCATACTTACAGCCGTATGTACGTTCAGCAGCCGGCAAAATTAAGAAATAATCACTTAACAATCTGATCATAATATTTTGGTGTGGTGGGGGCGTTTTTTGGGTTTGTGTTTTTTTGGGTTTTTTTGTTTCTTTGGCGCCTTTGCCCTCCTGGGGCCTTCTTCTATATAGAGTGAGACGCTATTATGTACTCTTGATAATATACACTATTAGTGGCGTGATTTTTAGGTAATTTTGCTGGCTGAACGGACATACGGCTGTAGGTATGAATCGAGCCTTAATACTGCAGTTTCTCCTGGTTACAGACTGCCCATTCCGTTCCACTGTTGCAATCGCTCGGCTGCCACCGGCTTCGTGCAAGAACTACTGGAGGAGGGGTCTGCCTCCTTGCGACTCCTGCACCCTCTCATTCAAGCCTGTCAGTCACACCTGCAGCAGCAAATTTCGCTGCAATGGGCCATTGTAAGTTTCATTTTAAAGCCCGTTTTAAAGTTGGGGTTGGAGTTAAAGGGGCTGTTACTGTGAAGTTGATGTCATTCTGAAAATTATATAGGTAGCTTTTCGGGCGTAACTATTTTTGGGTGTAATATTCTTCCTTGTCGTTGTTCGAGGCATTTTGTCCCTGATGTTTGGCATTTTGTCCAATTCTAAAAAACAGGTCAGCTAAATATTGTATTTTTTGCGTGATCCTAAGCAATCTGAGAACAAGTACTGTTTGTATGTTCGTGTATCAATATTATTGTACCCAGCAGCTGACCAAAGTTTGTCCTTTTCCATGAATCCTTTGTCGTTTTAAGGATATAATAAAACGAATTATTTAAGGATATAATAAAACGAATTATAGACTTTTTTGGTTTAGAATGAAAGCAATATCAGTGGGGAAATCCCAGTGTGGCGTTTTCTGACGTCTATGGAAATGTGCAAAAACATGATCTACCCTCCCTTATCTTGTAGTAAGTTCGAACTACCAGCCGCTGCGTTTTTAATGGTCAGTAGTTTTGAAGTAAACTGCAGAACATCCAGCACAGAATTAAGTTGTTTAAAAAATTGAATTGAACGATGCATGTTGCGAAATATGATTGGTTTCAAAAAGATGATTATAATAACGTGTCGATTTAACTAATTTTGTACGAATTGTAATAGTGGATTTCATTGCATTGGTTTGTATTTTATACACATGTAGACGTTTTTATAAGTGCCTGTATGTATTTTTTATATTCTGAGTCTAATTATTGTGATTACGCAAGTTCATAATTATTAGGCTACTTTTTAAAAAATTCATTTGCAATATTAGTATATCAAGGTTTAAAATACGTGTACTGCACTAATATTGTAATTTTACATTAATTCTATGCGAATTTGGCAGTGGTTGGAATTCGCAGTATTCTATTAGTATAAAAACTTTGAATTGTCGTTGCCGTTTACTTTATGTTTATTTTGGAAATAATGGACACCAAGCTTTTTCTATAGCGTTTCTGTTGCCGTTTCAGAAATAACCATTGAGAGCGAGTCCTACAGTGATCCGGAGTCAGTGCAGCATTGCTGCCATTTTGGCCGTCTGATTCCGTGCCGAGTGGAAATCACTAATCCTTCAGGTCAGGCTTAGAAGTCGGAATTCACAAACAGGGTGTTTAACTTAAACTCCGAACACGTGGACATGATCCTTTGAAATATGATTAATAAATAACGTAGAATGTTATTTATTAATCATTATGTTCTATTTCGTTTGAGAAGAACGTTCCGGAGTAAAACAGACTGTGATTGGACTTATTTTAAGTGCTTTAATCCAGTGATGAAATGGGCCCCAAGAGAGACAATGCTGCACATTGTCCTCTTAAGGTTGTGAATTGCCTGTGAGTAGCTAATTTTCTAATTTGCAATAGTGTTAAAAGTTAACCCAGTCTGTTTATGGATCGTATTATTTAGAGCGTTCGTATTCAGACACAGACATGACGAAATGTGATTGAAGATAATCCGATTAAGGCTTAGATCAGAGGCGTTGAGTTTGCTATATTATTATGGGGACAAGGACAAGAGTAATTTTCGCTCAGCTATTGCGGAGCATTCATAGAATTTTGTATAGGAACTGGATTTGAGACCAACACTCTTCGGGCAAAAAAATTATTTGACCACGTAGTTTTCTTATAACTGCTTAAGGACAAAACGATAGGGCAAGCAAAAGGACAGTATGAATCAGGGGCTTTAGGTGATGCAGTTTCAGATTGCTCATTCAGCGGGTGTGAAGTGCGAGTGCTGTCTGCCTTAGACCTGCCTGACAATCAGTGCCCGGCCGAGCTGGGGGCCCTCACGCCAAACTGTATCATAGGACCCACGCATTTCTCATTTGACGTATGTTACCACATTGGTTTAAGCCGTAGACTTGTTTCTATTACGTATTTACTTAGCCGCATGGCATTACAGTTGTGAAAAGCAATGGTATGAGTTGCACACAAAGCGTGACATTGAGCAGGACTCGGGTCGATTCTTACTTTACAGCTGGTCCGTTCAACCGCAAAATTACGAAATAATTATTCACATGCGGGTCTTAGAGACGAATAGTGACGTGATAATTTCGTAATTTTGTCGGCGGATCGGACATACGGCTATAAGTATGAATCGACCTTATCCTCATTGTAGCTCGTTTTTCGTTATTTACGCTACGCGTCACAAAAATAAGCTTTTTACCAGCTTGTTTAAAACAAAATAGCTTGATCCAAAAATCACCAGTAGACTTTTGCATAACAAGAAGATTTGTGACTATTGCATTTTTTTGCAACTTCAGCTCCTGCCCTGTGCTGACCACGTGATAGCATTCTCTCTGCTATTTTCTTGCCCCGGTCTCTACAAGGTTGATTTACTGTGCCTTCTTCACTCCGAAGTTGCTCACCACAACTCCACCTTTAATCTAACACCACCGCTGCAATTTAATGTTGGCGAAAATAGCAATTTGATGAAGTCCGTGTCTTTACAAGAAACCCGTGATTTGTCTGATTCTAGCAGTCTCAGTGACATTGAGGCTGACATTGCTAAGTTAAGGACTAATGATTCATTAAAGTAGAAAACTGGCGTATTTTTTATAAGAAAACCACCACTTTTCATTTTTTATCGAATTTCCCTCTTCTTGCTGCACTCAAATCGCGTTCAATAGCGTTATGGATATTGATGTCGAAATTTTTTTTAAAAAATTTGTCAGTTTATTTATCTTAGCTGTGTGCTATAGTCTGTGAAATATTCAATTACAAGTTTATCTATCAAGTGCATTTACGTGAATACTGAAGATGGCATATAATAATTGAGATATTGTGATAGTCAGCTTAAGTATGAATGTGCCAGATGCGTGTATTTTTGATATTTGCAATATATCACCTATGGTACATCAGTTTCGTAGGAGTTAACCATACGTGGGCAGCTAGCGAATACTGGGGGGGGGGGTGCGGAGCAACTTTTTCGGCTATTTTGCTTCGTGAGCCACCAATTTCGCTTCGTGAGCCACTAATTTTCGCTTTGTGAGCTACCTTCGAAACATTCTGGGGGGGGGTGAGAGGATGCCAATGCCTTCTGGCGGGGGGGTGGGGTGAAAACCCCCCCGCGCCCATGTATGGAGTTAACATTTTTTGACATTTTTTGCTGTTTTATTTTTTTTACGTTTTTATTAGTAGCTATACAATCTCAAAGAATTACTTTCATGACATTATGACATGACATGAATTGTATCATTTTTTGTTTTGAAGAGTTCAGTGTCTGATAAAAAATCATTTATTTTTCAATTATTTTGTTTTTTTGAAACAGAAAACAATATAGGCTATGTAGTGTTTTCTATATTTTGTACAATATTTGGCATTCGTTCAAACTAGTCTACTTATCAGTGCTTTGTTATTTATTTATTCCTATAAACTCATGTTGCTCTAATCATGTTTAAGTTTACTATCGTCTGTAAACTGCTATCAACATGATCATGTTTATTATTTTTATAGCAGGATATTTTAAATTTTTATACATATTTAATATTTAAAAGCATAATGTCATCAGCGAGAAAGATCCTTTTGACAGCTATATTAAAAATGTTTAAACTGAAATTAACATGCATATAGTTTTGTCATCATGTGAACGTGAAGGTCATTGACTGTTATCCGGCGCTTTGCTAAATATGGTATTATGGCCTGCGGGAATGAAGCAGCTCTCAAAGCTCGTTCATTCCTACAGGGCCTTTATGCCATATTCGCACTGTTCGGAAATGATAGTACCGCATTTTTAGAAAAGTGCGAAAGTGCCGGGAGTTGGGCCTTTTTAAGTGTCGTGAATGATATTTATACGTGATTTTCAGTCGTTTTAATCGGACTAAGATAAACAATAACAATCCGATGAACGATTGGTCCTGTAGTCATCCAATTTAGCTTTATTGCACTGTTAGAAATCGTAGTATTTATTGTAGCTCGTAGAATTACTGGAAGTGTATTGTTCCAACAATTGTGCACTTTAAGTATTATAGTAGCCTTGAAAGATTTTTTCCATTATGTTTTAACTTATACTTTCTGCCATTTTTATGTCTGAAAAAAGGGCTTTTTTTAATTTTTTTTGATATATTGATTAAATGGGTGTGAAATTAACTAACATGGTTTTCGCTTCTGTTGTACCTCGCGAACTGTTTCTGTTGGATTAGATCTGCTCTTTTATTTTTTATTTATTTTTGTGTGTATATTTGGTATTGGTTGTGTCGACATGCGCCTCCTGGTATTCTGATTTCTGGAACGACCTCTGTACTAACCAGTAAGAATTTGTAAAAATGGGACAAAATAGGACATTTTTCTTTCGACATGACTGAATCTCAAAACGACAACCGAGATGTCTGCAACGAAAGCTTCTGGGACCACAGAAGTTTTTCGACTTAAATCCTATTCTTAGCGTCTGCAGAATTTATAACTTCTTGTACCTGAGCTGTGCTTGATCACTGTTGCAATAAGTGGGTAGGAATGTCAGATTGATGAAGTCGGGTAATTTGGTTTGGTGGGTTGGTTAGGTTAGGTCAGCTTGGTGGTTGTTGATGCATTCCCCTTAAAACGTGTATGGTTTGTGTTGTGTCTAATTAGGTACATATAAACATGGGTTATGAGATGGATTAAACTGATTTTGACGCAACCGATAAAGCGGTATCTCATCCGTTTAGTCCATGTCATAAGTTAATTAAGTAGAATAGTTCCGTTAGGATTGTTTGTAGATTGTGAGTTGAACCTTTTTGTGTTTTAACCGTTTGTTATGTTATTATTGCCAACCCTAGTAGATTATTGTCTGGCTACATTGTGCACATGCAACCTACAGTACTGGTCTTGATCACTCTATTCAGACTGACGATTGATTCATATTTCTAGCAGGGTATTGGCTGGCGCAAACAGATAAGTGCCGATTCATACAAATAGCAGCATGCTCATTTAGCTGGCAAAATTGCAAGTAGTGGCGTGATTATTTCGTAGGCTGAACAGTCATACGGTACTACGGCAGTAAGCATGAATTGGCTAAACAGTGTTGTAAAAGTGAAGATATACCTACCTATGGAACCTGATTAACCCGATAATGAGTGTTCAGAAACTAATGGGTGCCTGAATACTAAAACTGCGTGAAAATTAAGCCGTGAAAAGTACGTCTGCTCAGCCGATAAAGTCTGAGGAAATCAACCCGTCATTGGGACATTACTCGCTTCATATAAGTACGCCTGGTTGAATTATCACTTAGCCTCTCAGCCCACTTTTGCGCTATTGGCGGTGTAGTTCTATCGTTATTTTAATTGTCTTAGGGCCAATTACTAAAATGGATTAAACGGATTAGATAAAAATTTGTCTTGCCAATAACTTATGACATCGTTTATGAACTTTATACAAAATTTGCAATAGCAATTATTTGTAGCCCCTCCCGCTTGTGCATAGAATTTGTTAAGTCTATCTCAATATTGAGATAAGTTATTATGCAAATAAATTTTTTAAATCCAATCCATTTAGTCCATTTTAGGAATTGGCGCTTAGTTTATTTAAATGTTCAGTTTGACTATTTGTTTGTAGAGATTCAAATATTACCGATTGTGGATTTTGAGAAGTACTGGTTTCATAATTTCACATATTTTCATTGTGTATCTATTTATGTACAGTTTTGTCACGTGAATAAAATTTATATTCTGTTATAGCACAGAGTAGTTCGATAATAAAATATTCAAATTCAAACTGGTTTATTCGAATAGTACACCAAGATACTTACACAAGTCGTATTATACAAAGAAATGCAGGCTGTGTACATAACTTTCTGGCATCGTAAAGTCGGTTTATTAATAGTTATGCACAGTGGCTGTATATCTTCAGCGATAAGCACAGTCCGTTTTGCAATTTGTGAATCCCTGACAGAACGAAAAATAGAAAATTTGGTTCACACGAAACGGCAATCAATTAATTTTATTGGAAACTTTGTGGCTTTGCTTTTGCCTCTGTGCCCCGGAAAAGGGACAATTAGAAGTGCTGACTGCTGAACTGTCTAGAAATCAGCCACTGCCCAGTTTATGTTAATTGATTAGAATTGGTCAGTAGCATCTTGTAATACGGCAGTCCATTGGAGTTCCTTCTTTTTGCACGTGCCCCACCAGTTGTATTCCGTGCACACTTTCTGCAGCTCTAGCGTGAAGCACTTGCGGTTGACCACGTTGAAGTAGAACTTGCCCAAAAAGTTGGCCGCCGTCGTGTTCGATTCCACGGCTCGCAGGCAACTGGCGAACCTGAAATATTCAGTCAGACGTGCAGTCGTAGACTTCTAGTCATTATTATGAAGTCAACTGAATGATGTTAATGTAGGTTGAAGAAACCTGCTCCTCCGCTACTCTGTTCCTGTATTATAGATACGGTATTCCGATTATAGCAGTTATATATCTAAGCTTACCTACCCTTTCACTGCTATTTAAAACTGAAAGATCAACCTCCTTGCCTTAAAGTTAGTTTTGCAGTTTGCATATTATGCGGCACGCTCAGCTAGTGGAGACCCGCGTAATCAGTTTGGTACGGAAACCCACGGAAGTTTGCATTTACGCTTGGTTGTATTCTTATCCTGCGATCACATGAAGGCATTGAAATTTTAAGCCTAGTTCATAGTAGTGCGGGTGTCACGGGGTAAATCATCCCCCATAGAAAATAATCCGGGGCGATGAAGTACCCCAGGGCAAATCATCCCCCCGGATAAAATACCCAAAATATGACTTTGACCAGTGGAACAGTCACGGGACAAATCATGCAACAGGGCCCTGGCATCTACTATACTTTAGATATATGAAGGAACTATTACTAAATTAATAAGTTAAAAAGTTTCAATGTTCGTTTCTAACTCAATGATTGCTCGGTTGCGCTCCATTCCATTTCTACAACGTTTAGTGTTCACTGAGTGCTTCTCCATTTCCATTACCATTTTTTTATCTCTGAATTTGTATCATACTCCACTTAAAATTTCTTACACAGTCTTTTTTATGTTCTTAATAACTAAAGCTGACCAGAAATTGCTGAACCCTGAGACAAAACAGGTGGCGTGATTTTGTAACTTACTCGCTGTACTTGATGCTTATTTGTTTTTGTCTCAGGGTCCAGCAGTTTTTGGTCCGACTTCAGAAAGATGAACTGGTAAAACGGAGAAGGAGGAGAACCGTGACAGAAAAGCAACACAAAACATGAATGAAGTGACTGGACACTTTTCGGGGTATGTCGTCCCCCCGGATGGTTTTACCCCGGGGTATTTTATTCGGGGGGACAATTTGCTTCGGGGTATTTTATCCGGGGGATGATTTGCCCCGGTATATTTCATCCCCCCCGGATGATTTTCTATGGGGGATGATTTACCCCGTGACAGCGGAACTGTCCGTAATTGTCCGTGTCCGTGTCCATAACATTTGACCGTGTCTGTAAGCAGCATTAATTCATACTGCTACGGACAGTGCGTATGCATATAAAATAAAACAACACCAACACCTTTTGCTGTGCTGCAGACGAGTGTGTGAACGCAAGTTTTGAAAATTCAATAAAAACGTTCTGCACAGTGCACACATAAAAGGCGAGTCTTCTCTCTACATACCTAACTTGAAAGACAATTTCACATTGAACAGCAAAACTGATAGCGCCGGAGTGGGATCGAACCACTAACATTTGGATTCGGAATCCATAGCTCAACCAACTGAGCCAACCGGTCGCTGATAACACAGCATCTATAAAACAACAAACATTTGTCATGGAGCTAATCAGCAGAGCAGCTGATCAGCAAAACGGCTATATGTGATGTTATTTTGAAAGTTTTATCAAATTGCTCAATTCAGTTGTCACTATTCAAATCTTAGATTACGCAAGTGATGCTGCAGCTCTGTCGCACACAAAGAAGTTTTGTACATTAGTTAAGTTATGTTATAGTTACTCTAACAGGCTCTCATAGTGCAACGGTTAGCACTCTGGACTCTTAATCCAGTTATCCGAGTTCGAATCTCGGTGAGACCTAACGTTTTTTAAAAATGTAAGTTTTGAAATTTTAACTTGAAAACCTGTTTAAAAGTCACCAATTTTTGGTGTTTGAGAGGTTTTCAGGCAAATGAACAGTAAATGTGTCTGCATTGTGCATAAGTTTGGTTGATTTAAAAAATTATTTTATCCACAGATAATGGCCGCGTTTAATATTTCCTCTGGAATATTTACACTCAGACAGTCAGACCTCACAATTTAACCACTTCTCACTCAGCAGAAGAGCTTGTTTAGATGATCGTTGTCATCTATGTCCACAGTATTGCCAATTGGAAGCGAAGCTTGTATCTTCACATATGTAATCACAGTTTAACACGGAAAAGGGGTATGGTCATGTTAAAACACAAGCAAAAGTCAGAGCCAAAGTACAAGGGCAAGCGAAATTTCTATATGGGCTCTCAGATACGGGCGGTTCTAAGATTATTAAAAATAGCTATTTTGCTATAAAACGGTAAAATCCGTTGGAAAGAAATGATTGGTCAAAATTACATAACGGGTACAAAGGAAGTCAAAATGTCGTTACAAGCCCGACGCCCTAGGTTAGACACTTTCGTTCTAGATGTGCATGTCAATAGCCTAATGTTCTGGTGTCCCCTTTGCCGACAAAACTACCAAACTTACAATGTGTCACAGTCGCAGTGATTGAGCGTGTGTATTTGCCAGTTGAAATAGTTATAATTGGTGCTGAATCCCTCGATGACGTACGGACACTGGTCGTGCCGTTTGCAGCATTTGTCCAGGTCTGGTCGCTCCCCGTAATCTTCGGGGTGTTCGGCCGTGCTGCCGTGACCACACCATTTGGAGCCTGGCCACATTAGAACGTCTTTCATTTCGCGTTTGGCTCGTCGGGGATGATTGGCTTCCATATCTTGGCTTTTTAGCCACTGCTCGCAAAGTTGTTTCCAGGTCTCCACGTTCATGAGCTGATCTATGGTGAAGGGAAATGGGAGATAGCGCAGATCGGCCTGGGGATCCGATTTCTGATTCATGTAGTAATTGTGGCTGGACACAAAGTGGCGAAAATCGTGACCAAATCGGGACACGTCTCGCCGTTGGTGGCTGATGCCGCATTTCTGCACTCGATTCTGATGATAGAGAACTGAGATTAGATCCCGACCATTACTGGCCACCACGTATGCGGGCGAGTCCAATTCGAGTTCTGGCGTTACCACGATTTCAGTTCGAACCAAAGCCCCACGCCCCATCATATAATAGGTGTGAATTCCAGCGTCGTTGTCGCGAATAATAATGTGTCGATATGTCGCCGTTACTAGCGGTAATAAATAGAGCAACAGTAAGGAGCTCATTTTTGCCAGTTCAAGTCGATCTAGAACAAACCTACGGTGTAAAATATTTTTCGAGTAGTAAAAAAGTATTTATCAAACGTATTTAGATTTGTCGAGAGAACCTTGTTTATATAAGCATAAATGTCTAGTGTAAACTTTTGGGCTTAAATCATAGATGTGTAACCCATCCTGCTATTTGACTAGCTTATCATAAATTGTTTGCATTTCTGCAACTGTTTTAGGCAAAGTCAATGTGTTAGGTTCTGCCTTAAAAAGTTGCCCAAATGTTCTTTGATTTCTTCATAAGGAAATCAAATATCACGAGACAAGCAAATGACTAAACTGCCTTCCGATAATACTAGGTGGTTCCAAAGGTCAGCAGGTTTCGAGTCCTTGTTTATTTGTTTTGTTTTTTCGATTTTCGAAAGCTCGAGAAAGGGTGGCTTTCTAGTGAATACAGTTTGACTATTTGTGTTCATTGATTTGTTAATGGCACATACAACCATGTATTATCTCCTCTTAGCCTTTATTGTACTGAATTTAGCGGATTTAAACTTATTGGCTTATAACTAGAGGCAGTATATTATATAGGACCTAGTTATCTGTTTTAGTCTTACGTATGTTTGTAACTGTGTTTTGGAAGATGACTATCTGTTTTGGTCAGGGAGAAATTCGGCGTGCAGTTAAAATTAAGTCTAGTCAAATAGCAGGAACACAGATCATACTTAGCCAGATAATTATGTAGATGATAAGGCTATAATAAGATTTTAAATAGGTAAGACTATTAATAGGCATAAATATTTGGAGGAACAGTAAGTGTGATTACCTAATTAGTCCACTTTGTTTCGAGGGAGGCTTATTAAAGCAAATTTAAGTCATAATTATTGAAATCAGTAATTTTATTTGCAATAGCACACGCCAAATTGGAGCAAAGATATTGGCACGCTGAAGACCATAAAAGCTAGATTGAACCTGATCTGAGTTTGTTGATTAACTAAACTTAATAACGCCTTTTTGTTTACCACGTAGCGCGAAACCAAGCTTTAGCGCGTCAGGTCATATTAGGTTAGGAATGATTAGAATGTTATTATTAAACTTTGTTTTGACTGTAAACGTATCAATAAACTGTTCCGCGACAATTTAGATTCTCGGCGTTAAATGGACCATATGTTAAGTCTTAAGTGGTGGGCTAAAGCTTGATTCTTGTCATTAAAAGTCTGCAAAAATGTATTTAAGATTAAACTACAATTTTTTAGCGGTGCAAATGGCGTTTGACTAGCCGATGCAGGGGCCAAGTAGCAGCAACGCACCGCTCAATTTTTCCTGTTGGGCCACAGCCCAACAGGTCTTTAATTTTAATTTTGGTATCTTAACACACTGCTAGCGTTAAAGTATCAATGTGCGGAGTGTGTTTTACACGTCTTTCATCTCATCTTTGCATCTGTCACAACGATAATGCCTTGTAATTTAATGAGTTGCTGCTTTCGTGGTTGTGCAGAAGGTAAAGCGAAAATGCAATAAAAATCTGACAAAAAGTAATCCACTAGGAATCGACAATCTCCCGTCACGGTTACGGACCAACCATACTCACCACTCAGCCACAGAGATCCGTGAGTCCTGATGCTTCACAGTAATAATCATACATAATTCAATTTGAAATCGACAGTACAGAACTATTACTTCCTTCCAATGTAAAGCAAAAGCTACAGATTACAGAGAAACTTAAATTTACGAATGTAATTTATTAGTAAACATGAACGTTCAATATGATTATTCTTCATTTAATAGCTTCATAGCCTTCCAAGTTCCAATTGCCCTGAGATTTTGCAGTTTATTTGGCTGCAAAAGGAGACGCTAATTTTGGGTACTATGTAGTAAACTTCATAAGATGGAAATCGCTGGCCCAACAGGTTTACGATGGCCTCTGGCCAATGTACTTAAAAATATATGCTTGATGCTTGCTGAATACTTTTGCCGAAAACTTAGCTTGTTTCAGTAAATCATCGATTGGCGCTTCTACTTACAAGTCTACTGCATACGTTGCCAGACGCGCGTTAGGTTGAGATTAATAAGTCATTTAGTTCCAGTCAAAAATTGACATTTTTAATGTTAATGCTATAATAAAAAACTGTCATTAATTTTTTGGGCAATCTGTGAAAATTCCGAAAGTATCTGTCACAAGTTGACATGTTTAAAATAAGTATATACATCATGGCAGTATTAATTTTTATTCCATTTGTTGATATTCTGTCGGTTTTTTCCAGAATTTATCACAGCATAATCTAAATCTTGTGTACGTACACATATCACATATATAACATATGTAATAATGTTGAGTAACTTTTATGAAACAATTGCAAAAACTACAAGATAATAGATTTTACTCCAAACAGCATATAATATGTATCGTATGGACAAGGTACATAATTATAGAACAATAGTGAAGCTAACTCTAGCTTAGTATTGTTAAGACAACCGTAAGACAAGAATACATTAAACAGGCATTCGTTATATATATACAATTAATAGATGTTAAAACCGGCATAATTTGCGTCTACAAATACAATTTTTTTTAAAGTCTAAATTTTTCAAAATTATCGTCTGAATATTTTCGGCGTTGTCTTTTTTGGCGAAATTGGTTGGTGTATGAACTCGAAAATAAATGCGGACTATTTACTAATATCAAGAGTACATAATGGGAAGAGTATGACACTCTTCCCATCGGCCAGCTTGGCAGCGCGGTAGATGCGTTGCACAATAACGGCCAAAAAGGGTCCCAAACGGGACCCGGTCCCAAATGGGTACCTGGTACCCAAACGGGCCCTGCAGGTACCCAAATGGGCCCTCCAGGTACCCAAACGGGACCCAGGTACCCAAACGGGACCCAGGTACCCAAATGGGCCTCCAAGTACCCAAATGGGACCCCAACGAATCTGATTGGCTGTTGGGGGTACCCAAACGGGACCCAGGTACCCAAACGGGACCCAGGTACCCAAATGGGACCTCTTTTCAAAGCCAACAGCCAATCAGATTGCAGCAGCCTTTAGCTCCGCCTACAATCAAACTACCGTAATCCCGCGTGCAGCAGCATACGTAGCGATGCCAATAATGCTGTTTTTTCTTGTTTTTTAGCATTTATATCATTTAAATTAGTATTAATTTTTAAATCCGATAAATCCGCGGATTTAAAATTGCACACATTTTATAGCCGAGTTAAATCATCTTAAAATTACGGGGATTTGCCAGATTTAGCACCTGGGTTGCCCTCGTATTTACGTTTGTAACTTTAGACTGCTTCTACCGTTTTGGATGTGTAATACACCCTTCCACAGCTCAGAAATTAGGCTTTTTAATGATGTAAATTTTCAAATGTTGCACTTCATTGCCGTTTAAAAATACGGCCTAAGCTATGTTATAATGCTATCATCTAAGTATGCTTCAACTTTTTTGAAACAAAATGACTGTAGTGTAAGTGCACGTCACCTCATATATGTTCATAGAGAAAGGTATGATAGCTTGCTCAGTAGGCAATTCCGCCAATCAATATGGGGTGGACATTGCACGCGATCCAAGAACAGCCAATACCGAAATGACAAGACAAGCTTACTAGTGACAAAAGTGCGATAGTTTTTATTATGTTGTTATTACTAAGGTAATTTCTAATGTTTTCCACATTCTTTGCGTTAAAAATCTATATTTTTAAATCCCACTGAAGTTGTAGCACCCTCAGAGTTTATAAATTCCCATAAATCAGCCAACCGGCACAATTGTGGTAGTCTAACGGTTAAACTTTTTTGCGTCCGCTCACCGAAAATGTGTCGACTCGACACAAGTCAGTAACCTGATTTAGAGACTACAAACGGCGGTTTGAGCAAATTAAGTTTTTCTTTTCGTTAATTTTTTTGTACATTGCCTAAATTTTACGAAAATTGCAAATCACTTGCAGATTAATAAGTTGCAGAATTAGTAAAACAGTTGTTTTTAAAGCTTTCCAGTTTTTTCCTATCCTACAGCTGAAATGAATACTCGCTGGGTCTTTCCGTTATTCGCCCGCCAGCCGTAATTTCTGTTATACTTGATCAAATTTCATAATGTTGGTACCAAGCGACTCCCCTGGACCCCAGGACTTCGAAAATACATTTTAAAATTTTAAAAAGTTTCACTTTTTTCAAATTCTATTTCTGGAACGCTAATATTTGGTTTCCGGAATGCCGAAATAATCTTAAAACATCAAAATAGGCGTCTCTTTACAGTGTAAGCAGGTATATGTATACGTAGTATAAGGTAGAAAGAATATGCATATGTAGGCATAGCGCGAAAATATAAAATGTTCCCACGCTAGCAAAATGACTAAAACAGAATACCGGGATTAGTTTAAAGTGTTAATCTCCTAATGGTGATTCCTCAACTGAATTTGTTGCGCTTGTCGGGGCGTTGTCAGGACAAAATCATCAAAAAGTTAAGTTTTATAACTTTTAAGTTGGATGTTTTATGATTTTGTTTTGGCATTCCGGAAACCAAATATTAGCGTTCCAGAAATAGAATTTAAAAAAAGTAAAAAAAAATTTTTTCAAAATTTTAAAATTTTTTTAAAAAAGTGTTTTTTCGAAGTCCTGAGGTCATGGGGAGTCGACTGGTACTAACATTATGAAACTTGGTCAAATATAACAGAAATTACGGCTGGCGGGGGAATAACGGAAAAGACCCTACTCGCCTACTCGCTCACCATAATGGGCGGGGGGGTTTTCAGCCCCGCCCCCCCCCCCCCCAGTTGGCAACCTCGCCCCCCCCCCAGACAGGGTGCTTCACCCCCAGAATGTTTTAAGGTAGCTCAAGGTACCGACGGCAAAATCGGTGGCTCCCAAAGCTAAAATGGTGGCTCACGAAGAAAAAATGGGCGGAAAAGTTGGTTCGCGCCCACCCCCCCTCTCAGAATTGGCTAGCTGCAGTGCTCGCGCATGTCGCTCACTCGAATCATTTTAGGTGAGCGGACAAAAAATAAAGTTGCTCACCGTCAGTTTTCGAGTTACCATAAGTCACACTGACTGTCATTAAAATTACATTACCAAAAAGTGCAATTTCTGAGCTTTTGATTTGTGTGTTGAACGTTCAAAGCAGTTACGCATATCATAACCAAAGTTACAAGCGGAAATGATTAGTGACCCGAATGCACAAAGCCAAGTTGTGCAGTACAACAATCTGAAAGTTTTATCCAAAATTCACGGATTTAGCGGATTTAGCAGATGCGAGATTTAGCAGATTTAGCAGATTTAGTTAAAAAGCTTATCCAAAATTGTTTGGATGTATTGGAATTATCGGATTTAGGCGCGCGCTAAGGAACCGTGTTTTTTTTTTTTGCTTTTTTTTTTTTTTTTTTCTTTTTTTTTTGTTTTTTTAGGTTTTTTTTTTTTTTTTTTCGCTGTCGGCTAAAGCTTTCGTGTTCGCTAACACGGTTTGAAAACGTGTAAATTTCAAACGTGTAAACGTTTTGATTTTTGACACAGTTCCTAAATCCGCTACATCGGCTATAAATACTGGAATTTTAGAAAAAGATTTAGCAGCGCTAAATCCGCTGAATCAAATTCGATAAATCCATTTTGGATAAGGGGGTAAGTTCGACCAAATTGCAAACTAAAAACTAAATCTTTCAAATTCACGACAATTCAAAAAAATCTGTCAAATTCTAGAAAATTTATTCTACCAAAATCGGGCAAAAAACAAGCCACAACAGCTGGGCTCACGTTCAATATATTGCTGTCTTTAACCATCACTAAATAGGAACAATCCGACCATGATTCTTTCCCTACTCACAAACATAGATGCAGCTGAAATTAGGTATATATTCATGAAAAACGGCATAAAATGGCAAAAAGTTAGCATTTTGAACAACGTCTGTTTTAAAAAATAAGCTTCATTAGTTTACCAATACTTTGTTTAGGTCCTATAATAAGTCTTTAGGGCAGCAAAATGCTAAAAAACAAGAAAAAACAGCATTATTGGCATCGCTACGTATGCTGCTGCACGCGGGATTACGGTAGTTTGATTGTAGGCGGAGCTAAAGGCTGCTGCAATCTGATTGGCTGTTGGCTTTGAAAAGAGGTCCCATTTGGGTACCTGGGTCCCGTTTGGGTACCTGGGTCCCGTTTGGGTACCTGGGTCCCGTTTGGGTACCCCCAACAGCCAATCAGATTCGTTGGGGTCCCATTTGGGTACTTGGAGGGCCCATTTGGGTACCTGGGTCCCGTTTGGGTACCTGGGTCCCGTTTGGGTACCTGGAGGGCCCATTTGGGTACCTGCAGGGCCCGTTTGGGTACCAGGTACCCATTTGGGACCGGGTCCCGTTTGGGACCCTTTTTGGCCGTTATTGTGCAACGCATCTACCGCGCTGCCAAGCTGGCCGATGGGAAGAGTGTCATACTCTTCCCATTATGTACTCTTGCTAATATGGAACATATATAATTTTTATTATTTTTTTTCTTTCTTCTTCCTTGGGGCTTCCATATGCCATTTTTAATCTTTGTTTCTTCTGTTATTTTGGTTGGTAGGTTTTTTTTTTTTTTTTTTACAGGGTTTCTTCTTTTTATCTTTTTGTTTTTCCATTTATTTTTATTTTTTTTACGTTGTCGTCAAACAGTCCACAAAAAATTAGTACAGAAGGGTATCTAGCAATGGTGCATTTGTATCATACATATATATATTGTCTTAATGTGTTTTTGCTTTTATTTATATATATATTTATACTATTTCTTATATACTGTTTCTCTTCCTTCTTGCTGTGCCTCCCATCTTGTTCTTCTTTTTTTGCTCGTATTTATTTTCTTCACCTCACCTCCCCACTCATTCTTTCTTTGTACCCATCATCACCCAGTCGTTGGTCTATTTTCATCTCCCTGACATCCTGTGGTTTATATATTTTTTTTTCTTTTATATTTTTAACTTCAAAACGTGTTATAATTCACCTCTATTTGTTGTTTGAAAAACTGTGAAGCTCTTCAGCAGTTAATGTGTGCAGAAATCGGGATTTAAGAATCATTTGTCCACAAAAAGTGGCCGCGTTTAATATATCCTGTAGGATATTGTCATTCAGGCCTCACAAACTATTAGCTGTACTCAGCAGAAGAACTTGTTTATCAGTCAAGACATTGCATTATATTAAGAGTACTCATCATAGAAAATGGAATGGCCTTAGTAGTCACAAAAATAATGCCAACAGTTTTGCGTCAGGCTACAGCAATTTCTGGTCAGATTTTAGTTTTCACAATTTGCAGCAAAGCCCTAAGACTATGCTGCAAATGAATTTGTATTATCTTCTCCTGGTATTATGTTTTAATGCACAAATTGTATAGCATCAGTAAGATTACTTAGTAATACATTTCTTATAGGTATATTGCGTAAAGTCTCATTCCAACCATACTGACATAGTCAACATAGTCATTTACAGATACTGTCCAGTGATCACCTATTCAGAGTTGTGAATATTACTTATCACTTTCATATAGTATATACTATCGTTGTTATTTACCTGGATCGGGGTCTTCTTTGGTTCTGTATTACTCTTAGGCCCGGTTCATACTGGTCCTTGTCCTTGTTCATATCGTTTTGTCCTTAAGCTACGCTAGAGAAACTGCATGGCCAATTGAGCCAACGTGTCGCATGAAGAAAGTATGGGTCATTTACAGACAGTATGCAAAAAATTAGCTGAAACGCTTGAGTCAATTCTTCACAGCAGCTGACCAAAATTTGTCCCTGTCCCTGTCCCTGTCCCTGTGTCCTTAAGGACAAGTATGAACCTGGCTTCAGTCTCAAGACATTAAGTCGGTATAACACCCCCAATTTAACGTAAAAAGTTTCAAAAATGGTGCACTTATTATATAAAATACTATGCAGTTTCGGTATCCAGTAGGCTTGGATCGACTCTACACTACACAGTACACACGTTTAACTACATATAGATATTTATATTATCACAGACCATATCCAAAAAAGGTAGCGGATTAGATATATAGATTGAACTGTGTTTGTTAATATAAACTTTTAATTTTAGAAGTTTGTATGTAAGTGATATATTGTGTAGTATATATATATATATATATATATTAATAACCAATGACCTTTAATCTAATCCGCGACATAATTTTTGAAATAAGGTCCCAAAAGTACGCAGTGGTGTCTCTCAGATTTTTACCAATACTCTATGTACTCTACAATTTATTATTACTTTTATATTTCTAGAAAATAGCATTATAAAAGCAATGTATGGGATATAGGAACAACGTGTTAAGATGATTCACTTTTCGTTCAACAAAATTATTCTGATAAATAATGAATAAAAAATTGGCTACGAGATAGTTCGATTAACTATGTAAGTGGTGAAGGATAAGAGTCCCCCGACCCCGACTATATATTGGTGTTGTAGAGGGTTACGTGAGGTTGAAATTTTTGACCATTTTTCCTATATTTACTCTTTTTGGACCCCACTTTTCCGTTTTCGACGAAATAGAATGCTAGTGTGTTGAGGATTTATGAAGAGGTGCTTTACTGAAAAGTTTCGGATTATGGAAAAAGGCTGCTAGGTGTAGAAAAACGTACGATTAGTTTTATCCCGTTCCCTTTATAGAAGATTGGTTCTGTATCTATGTATGTTTATCTTGTGTAAGAACCATAAAATTAAGACACCACGATGTACTTCTGTTTGCATTTACATAATTACGAACAAAGTCTAGTTGGACTAGTAATACCCGTTAATGAAAATTTAACACCGCCTGAGTCATTGCGTATTCGATTGTATCTGGAAGTTATAGAAAACATATTTCGTCAAAAAAAATGTAAAATTTGACTGAAACATCTTGAAAATGGTTTTTCTGTGCTTTTTATTAAACTCTGGTTTTTTCAAAAGATATATAGTCTTTATTGAATTATCCATTAAACTGTATGAAGGTTGTAAATATTTGTCATCTGTTTTGCTGAAAGAAATCTTTCAAGATCCGTTTGCTCAATATTTAGCTGTAATTTTTAATTCGACGTGATTTTGATGTGACGCACTGTTGCGGCAAGTTTCTTCAAGAAGTATATATAGGCAGGCGATGTTAAAATCACAAACATCACATTTATAACAAAAAATTAGTTCATACTTAACAGGTTGAGCAATGTGTAATGAGTCAGTCAAGTTGTTATATTTTCTGAAGGGGTTGAACGGATTAAATTATTAAAGTTATTACCATTAATTAGATTTTAGTTTACTTCTGTCACGTTTAAATACAAGCCAGAGCCAGAGTATGGGTGTTTTTGTAGGTTAGCTGATGTCAGTACTTGGCGCTTTGTTCTTAATCTAAACTTTTAATTTTCAATTTGTTTGCTTAATGGAAAAATTAGATTTTTTTATAATATACTGCCATATACCAGTCCCTGACACTGTCGAAGTCAACACACTGAAGTTGTATTATCAGGAAAATGTATAATTTAATCCGTTTATTCCACAACTCAATATACTGAACTAGTGATCGCCATATCTCCTCTGATTTCGTCCTACTTCGAGATTCTTTCATTATATAGATAAGCAACTCCAACGAACCGATGACTTCACACGATTGTAGATCATTTGTAGTTTGTAGAAATTGTCGATCATGAATCCATGAATCATCCACATTTTATGTTTTTTCAGCGTTTGAGGGTTTGTGTTTGACGACACCGTTTTCTGAGAATAGATAGCAGGGCTGTGGTTCCAGTGAATACGGCTAGTGAAATAAGTAGACCCGGCAGTAACGTGGTGGGACTGAAGCAGACGTCGGCTTTTGACGCAGGCGGCTTTTTCCAAAAATCTATCAACCCCACGTCTAAAACATTTATAGACTCATGCAAACATAATTATGATTTATGAACTTGTTATCTACATATTTATACTTGTAATTTTCATGGGAGCACACGTATATACAATATACATGTAATACACGTTGGTCTCAGACATTTAGCAAGACTGGAGACACATAACTGATGTATATATAATATACATACATATGTTGGCAGGTATAACTTTTCAGTTAGGATCAAGTCTGTAGCGATTTGTCCTGTGGGGTGGAAACATTTTTATATGTTACATATAAATCTAAATTTACTTATATACTTATAATAATTTAAAACAAATTTCGTGAGTGCAATGTTAACTGTTAGTCAACCTAGCTAGTCTACTATATACATATTTTATGATTTGTACATTTATTGTAATTTCGACTATTTTTTCAATTCATGTTTGTTTTTCAGCAGCATCGCTTTTTTAGTATCGGCCTTCCAATAGTTCAGTTTCAATTCGGCCACCTTTGCCGTAATGTTACGTAATAAATAGTCATTAAGTGTAGCAACTGTCGTCGACAGTAAAAAATGCTAAGTTTACTGGGTCATTTTACTTTTATTGTGTGCAATTAAAAGTGTCTCACGATATTAATCTTTGTCAACAAAACAAAGCGTCTTTTTACGACCACGTTTGACATTACTACTAGATAGATAACACATAAAAATATAACATGTAAAATATAAACTGGGATTTCTGAATGAATTTGATAACAACTTTGCTGTCATTAAAAAATTTTGCTCATTATGAATTGAAAGAACTAAAAATTGAAGCTATTACAGAATGATATGCTTGAACCTAAGCCATAACTTACATATTTCGTAGCAGCCCAAAAAGTGCACAAAATAAATATATAATTTGACGACACAGATGGTATAGCAAACTATATAAACTTTATGCGGCCAAGACCTACCACGTTACAATGACAAAAATCTACAGGCCAACGCTCTAACCATTTGAGCTACTGAAACAATTCTTAGCTTCAATAATTCCTTTAAGTACCTAACGGGCCTATCGTACTTCACAATGTAATTACAATTAAATACTAGTTTCGCGTCTAACTTGAATTGTAGGGTAAATCCGGTGAGGTGAGAGGTTGCGTGGCGACGTCCAGGACTGGCAGATCGCTGGGGAGGGACAGCTCACGCACGCGGCGAAAACTGTTTGAACAAACTGGAGGCTGAAACATTAATTTGGGATCCACGGTAAAGTAAGTTTTGTTCCTTCTAGAGAAGGAACTATTGTTTTGAAACCAACTGTGCGCAGTGTAAAAGTAGCAGCTGCATGCTGTTGTGCGCATATGATTAACATGTAAAGTCAATATGGGAGCTGACTGCTTTTTTTCAAAAAGGCGTTTTTTATACTTTTAAATCAAATAATGGTAAACAGCACTTTTTCAGATGACCAAAATATAGGTTTATTATAAATTTTTTTAATTTTGAATTTTTATTCAGCTCTCTCGTCATGTTGCTTCCAAAATAATAACAACTAGACAACAAGACAAAATGAAGCAGCGTGGTCGAGTGGTCAGCGTCAGAGGCGATAATGTACACTGTACAGGAATGTTTATTATGTGGGATCGACCCCCACAGTTGTTGTCTTTTCAAAACGGATATAGTCCGGAACTAACTACGGGAACGCATTCATCTCGCCAAGAGCTTTCGATTGATATAATGGGCTTATGGGGTTATCTCTTACGGTTCAGTCAAAATAAAACTATCCCTTCAGGGTCAAGCATTTTTTGGTCAGACTTTAGTCTGTTATCACCACTTGTTTTGATTGGTCAAACTTTCTTGCTCCTCTAGTACAGACCATGCTTTCTCATTTGATATTTTATGTACAGTATAGAACTGTTGCATTTCAACTGGTCAAATATTTGACACCACTCCCAGTATCTGAAAAAGGAAACGGACGGGTAATGTAATAATTTATGCTACCAAGAGTACAATGCTACGTACATTTCATACTCAAATAGCGGCCCATATTTTCGGTGGAATAGGCTACCCAGGTCAGAGGGTGCTGTTCCACCGACATTTTGTACATACACTAAGAGCTGGTAGTAAGTAGCATATAACATTGTAACTGTACTCCGGCCTACCGTAACAGCATCGCACCCCCCGTCGTAAATGGTGCAGAGTGTGATCTGACATTCGAACTGTAAATGCTGGCGGTCGGCATATTTGAACACGTGACTCTCTCGAAAGGCTAACAGGAGATTGGTCTGGTACTCCGGGGTGCCCAGCAAATGGATGTCGATACCGCATCTGAAATAGAGCGGGCTAGCGCTTATTATGACCAAGTTTATTCAGAGCGGCTGAAGCAGAATCTTGATGGAAAGAACACTCAGTGAACCAAATAGTGAACTAATTTGAGTTATAATTAAGAGTTTATTCATGAAGTTCAGTTGATCCTAGCTAGTATTATTCACAAATTTGTGACCTGTGAGTATTAAAAGCTGAGATGACACATGTTTACTGTATATAATACAAAAAATGTTCAGTACAGCTTCTGTCAGACGTTATGTCTTGCCAGGTTTATTAATTACCCCGCTTTATCGATCAGGTCGACTCTTACGCCGGCCCCGTCCTCGACGTAACACGAGTGCACCAGCATGCCGTAGATGCCCGTCAGTTCCGCTACAACAAATACACTGTGGCGAAAAATGCCGTAATACCATTAGACTTTTATAAATATATGATCACTTTTAGCAAGAGTACATAATAGGGAAGAGTATGACACTCTTCCCTATCCTAGCTAATCGGCCCGGACGATGCTCCGGCCGAAATAGCCCTTTTACGCCTTGATTTCAGGGGGGGGGTACCCCCCTCGAATCAAGACATGTCTTGATTTCAGGGGGGGACCCCCCCTCAAATCGGGGAAGTGTTTGGATTTCAGGGGAGGCACCCCCCCTCGTTTCGGCACACTGCCAGCGCAAATTCGGTGGTGTCTTGATTTCAGGGGGGGGGGGGACCCCCCCCTCAAATCCGGGAAGTGTCTTGATTTCAGGGGAGGCACCCCCCCTCGTTTCAGCACACTGCCAGCATGAACTCTGTGGTGAGCTGGTAACGTGCTGAAACGAGGGGGGGTACCCCCCCCTGAAATCAAGACACCACCGTGGCAGTGTGCTGAAACGAGGGGGGTACCCCCCCCCCCTGAAATCAAGACAATACCGAATTTGCGCTGGCAGTGTGCCGAAACGAGGGGGGGTACCCGCCCCCTGAATTCAAGACAGTTCCTGGATTTGAGGGGGGGTCCCCCCCATGAAATCAAGACATGTCTTGATTCGAGGGGGGGGGATCCCCCCCCCTGAAGTCAAGGCGTTAAAGGGCTATTTCGGCCGGAGCATAGTCCGGGCCGATTAGCTAGGATAGGGAAGAGTGTCATACTCTTCCCTACTATGTACTCTTGCTTTTATTCATCGGTAGTCGCTGTGATCGTTTCGACATTAATTATTAGCAATGGAAAATTCTAGTGTCTTACTTGAGTAGCCGACACATGGCTCGACTCCCCTTCAGAAAGGTACGCTCCCCCCAGTTCTTTTTACCCCTCCTAAATCCGTCAGTTATTGTATAGCAACGCGCCACCCCCCAGAATTCCTTAGCTGCCAACATATGGAGGTGACACTACATTGTTCTGTGACCTAAATAGAAATAAGTACGTCTGGAGGCTGTAGCAGCGTGTCTTAAGTCGTTACAGTCAATAAAGTTATATTGAATAAGGTGGATTAAGTTTAATCCAATTTATAATTTTAGTGCATATTAAAGTCCTTCATTTTATCAAGTTACCGATAGTGTATTTTACCTAAAACAATAAAGAAATAAGGTATATTGTATTATTATATAGCATACATTGTTCTATGCATTCCCATCTGTGAAAAATGGACACTCCCACTTCAGCAAAGGACACTATGGGACCATCAGGTGAGCCTTCGCGCAGAGTGTACGAGCATATCGGCATAGGCACTGTTTCCACCTTCTCTGCTGTGGTCAGCATACTAAAAGTCGGTAAAGGTTACCACAACACAACATTAATACCTGTTAATAACACTTGGCAACGTTGTATGTATGTACTTTGTATATTTAAGCTTGTTGAACCAAGTTTGTTAGCCTAGCCAACCTAGCGCAATTTGTTATCGAAAATTATTCTTAATTACGTTTGACCTCTGAGCAGGGGTGGACGCGGTCGAAACTTTCGACCAGCGACGCCAACCCAACCCACGGCTTGATGCTCGTGAGTTAACCCACGACCCATAAAAGTTGACCCGCGACCCACTTTGACCCCCTTTTTAAGTTAACATGATTAATGATTGGTTGTTTTTAGCTGATGCCCTAGTCTAATTTCCACAAGGTGTATCTGTGCGTCGTTCACATTGCTACTTTAACCCAGGGTAATATTACTCAGTAGCCATAATTATCTAAAATTGCAATAATAAGTGGTAATTTTTCAGATTTCGTGAGTCAGAAAAAATTAAACGACCCGCGCAGCCTGAAGGGGATACTCGCGGGTTGACCCACGGCTCAAATTTTCCGACACAACCCTACCCAACCCGCGGGTACTCGCGGGTACCCACGACCCATGTCAGCCCCTGCCTCTGAGGGTCCAAGTAGTATCGGTAACTTTTAGCTGTCTTTTTAGTTTGGTAAGATGTAAAATGTTATTTTTAAGCATAGTTCTGAAACATCTTGTCTGTTAGAAAGAATGATCGCCTTGATCACAAATGACAGTGGCCCCCGTGCTACCAGATTTAAAAATGTAAGTATTATATACAACCAGCTCGGTCAAATTAGACCAGCGTCTAACCATCCAAAAATCAAGGACTTGCTAACCTGACTTCCAGCGGGCTCGTTACTGTTTTGTCGGCTTCCATGTAAAAGCATTGTACTTTGATGGCTTGGTCAACTTTGGTTAGAAAAAACTGATGGAAACTGAAAATCACGATAGTTTCCACAAAAACGCCTTTGGGATTTAACTAAAATTAAAAATAATTTACATAATTGGCATTTGTAAGATGTTCATAATTAAGAAAATTGTGCACATGAATTGTTATGAAACATTCTCACAGCATTGCCGTTTGTCGCAGTCATTATTCCTTTTGTCTATACTGTCTTTATTTATTTATTTCTGTGTCAAATATTTTTTAATTTTAAACCCGTTTCACACAAGATGTATGTTTAATTCGATCCTTTTCTCAATGCGGACTCTTATGGGCGCTAGTTATTTGTCGACGTATTTTTGCAATTATTTGAAATGTCCGATCACATATGTACGAAATCGTACTAGTGCCAAACCAGAAATTGTTTCACTACTAATTCCATGAGCAAATTTAATTAGAAAAGAAGTTTCTCAGACTTACAGATCTGAACCGTTTCACCCCACAGGTTGTAAAAGGTACAGTAATTCCGACTTTAAAAGGGTTTTGGTCAAATTTCGAGGCTTCATTTCGGCACTCGTCTTCGTGGAAATAACCCTTGATGTAAACATTTCCCTCAAACGGGTTCCGGGTGGTCGCTTCCACCCCAATTCGGTCACTGTAACATTTGATACTCGCTTGGCCGCCCTCTAGAATAGAGTAATTTATAAATTAAGACAGAGGCAACAACTTGTACAAATTTCTTGGTCAAAAATGTAAATCCCTGTCGTTTGGATAGCTGTGTCTATTTATGCTAGTTTTTTTAAGTTTTTTGGTAAAATTATAGCTAATCATTTCCGGTATATTGTAAATTGGGTCATTTCACAGGCACAGACAGCAGTTTTGTCAGCATTAGTTATGATTATAGCGTGGCTCATACTCATCCTTATTCTTGTCCTTGAGCTATTCCATGAACAAAAAACTACCTGGCTAATTGTCAATTTTTTGCTTGAACAAAGTTGGAGTGAAAACTACCCTAGGGCCTAGACCGTATGCAATAAAGTAGTTACAACCAGTGTGCGAATTTTTCAAAGCAGGGTCTCTGTCCCTTTGTATGAACCTTTGTTCTCTTAAAGCCTGGTTTATGGTTTATACTTGTCACTAAAAGCCTAGGGACAGGAAAATAGCAATTTTTAGTCAGCTGTTGTGCAGCCTTGACACAATACTTTCGTAAGATCTGATTTTTTGCGTAAGAACTGAACTTGACTCCAACCTTAACTGTCCGAAAAATTGGTTCAGTGGCCATGTACCTTGTTTTCTTGAGACTGCGTAAAAACAAATTGTTAAGGACAAGAAAAACGACGAGCACAAACCTGGCTTAGGTACATATGAACTGGGTTTAAGACAGCATCACTCACACGATCATACAAGTGTTGCCGGCTGAAATACTGTATGATTGTAGACGTATATATTTAGTTTCAGCAAAATGCCGCATGGCTTCAACTCACCAATCACATCCTTGCACATTTCGCCCGTCAGCAAATCAGACAGCCTTTTATCCAAATCAGTGAACGAGCTGACAATGAACACGTGATTGGGATCGCCAGTGATGGCCAGCAGTTCGTCTCGATTCACGGCCGAGGTCACACCGACGGCATAAATGGTCACCCCTCGCTCTCGTAACCGCAAGGCTGGCTCAACCACCGAATCTTGCGACTGACCATCGGTTATGATCAGGGCTACAGCGGGAATAGCCCCACCGCGAGCCTCGGGGAAAATGTTCACAGTGGCGTGTTCGATTGCGTTTCCCGTGCGCGTGGTCCCGACATCGTAGACCAGGCCGGAGATGGCAGATTTGATAGAACTGGCATCCGTGTGGGATGTGAACCGAAAGATGGTCTCAGCGACCCCCCTGTAGACCACCAAGCCAACCCTGGCCCCCTCTGGACCAATTTCCAAATTGTCTATTAGTAAACTGATGAATGATTTCTCTAGCTCGAACATGTCTGTCCCAATCGAACCAGAACTGTCCAATATCAGACCGAGATCCAGCACCTTGCCTGATATGCATTCTGAAATAATCACAGACTGATCCGGCTCGTTTCATAATCACAGATTAACAGCAGTTTGCCCGTTTAGCCCGTAAAATTACGAAAATAATTACTTGACCAAAGTCCGACATGGCCAAAGTGTTGAACACTGGGACAAAAAATGTGGGATTTCATTATGACAAGAATTAAAATCGTAAAATGCTGGACTTTTGAGACAATCAGAACAATCGCTTCATTACGAAAACAACTTACTGAACTGAACGTATCAGGAGTACAGCAAAAATCACAAAAATCAAGCCACCTGTCTTGTCTTAAAGTTTAGCAAGTTCTGGTTAGCGCAGACTGAATTTCAGTCAAGAGTACAGCAGCGAGTAACTGCTAAAAACAGGCTATCTGTTTTTGTTCAGTGTTCAACATTTTGTCGTCAAACGTTGGTAATAATATGACTATGAGATAAGCTGCATAGACAGTAGACACGCTTATTTTGTAAATTTCTGGTTGAACGGACATACTGTTGTAGGTATAATCGAGTCTGGACATTCATTATGTAAAAACAGCACTAGACCAAATAAACCGTATCTATTTTACAAATGTAATTCATAATTAATAGCTTGAGTAATTGCCATTTTCATAATTTACACTGTAATCTTTAATAATTTTTAAAAGTAATTTTTTATTGCGAGCCCACATTTTTTCGTTTATAATATTGCATTATTACTGTGCGATTATATTTATAGTGTGTGTGTACTGTGTGAGTGATATTAATTGTATGAGTATAGTTTTATAGTATAGTATGAGTGATAGTATTATAGTGATAGTGTGATCAACAGCATTGTTTATCTGTCTTTCTCCTTGACACATTTGTTTTATTTAACAATTGCCAAAAAGTTTCGTTAATTTTTTGTTAAATCTGGCGGAAAAGGTAGAGCTTTATTTGGGTCAGAGTCTTAGGCTACGTTGTAAATTTGGTAATGACCGGAAAAACTAATACTGATGTGTACAGTGTAGGTATATACGCATGCTGTTTGCGGTCTGTGGTTAGTGTTTGTGACCGGCCGCGAAAGCCGCCTACCGGGTTCGGCCGGCCGGCCGGCCGGAGTGGCTGAATTTTTGTACAATACCAATTGATCCAAATCCAGAGTGTCATTTTGGTGTAATTTAGCCTGCCGGATTGTTTTATGCCGGCCTAATTTTGTCAGTCGGTTGAATCTGGCTGGCCGACTGTGTTTTTAACCGGCCGGCTGGCCGGCCGGCCGAAAATTGCGGCCGGTCACAAACACTATCTGTGGTCGGTGTGCAAAAAACTAAAAGTTTTGTAAAAGCAATAGTCTTACCGGTGACGCCGTACCAATCCTTCGCCAATTAATACCAAGAGTACATAATAGGGAAGAGTATGACACTCTTCCCTATCCTAGCTAATCGGCCGGAACGGTGCTCCGGCCGAAATAGCCCTTTTGCACCTTGATTCCCTTCAAATCAGGGAAGTGTTCTGATTTTAAAGGGGGGAAACCCCCCTCCTCGTTTCAGCAGGCCACCATCATGAACTCTGTTGTGAGCTGGTAACGTGCTGAAACGAGAGGGGGTACCCCAGTGAAATCATGATACTTCCCTGATTTGAGGGGGAGCCCATTGGAATCAAGACATGTCTTGATTCGAGGGGGGTACCCGGTACCCCCCCCCCCCCCTGAAATCAGGGCGTAAAAGGTTATTTCGGCCAGAGCATCGTTCCGGCCGATTAGCTAGGATAGGGAAGAGTATCATACTGTCATATATACTCTTCCCTATTATGTACTCTTGTTAATACCTACTTTTGCGTAATAATTTATGTTTTGCAGTAAACAATGTCGTCGTTGGAATCTCGTTTTACTGTCCTAGGGGTTTATTTGTGTTGAAATTATATGTGTTATCCTAAGCTGTCAATATCTCACCCTTTCTAACTTGGCTTCCTTCCAGGCCGTTATCGATTGGAATTGACAGTGATCGTCTCAAAAATCCAATCAGGATCTGAAAAGTATCTCGTTTTACAATCTATAGACTTAGACAATCAAGCAAGAACCGAACCGTTCATCTTTGTTTACCTATTTGCAGCGGTCATATTCTCGGAATTACTCATGGATAAGTTATGTACATACCGAATATATATACATAGGCTGTCCTTTGGCCCTTACCCACGGATAATCGTTAAGGTGAAACTAATTGTATTCTCAAACAATGACTAGAGCCAATGTAATTAATTGGTGAGAGTGTATTAATTTGTGGAATTTGATGTTTTAATTGGGATGCTCCTGAACTAAAAATTCACCTCAAGGCGTTTTATTTCACTTTAACTTTACCCTTGCCTTAAGGAGCAGAGTCTAGCATTTTGTTTAGGTAATTTTGAGAATATGGCCACAGAGTATATACTTGTGCTTATGGTTTAGTTAGACATAACATAAGTCTGACCAAACATGTCTGGACCCTAGAAGATAAACTTAAACACGTCATCACTCATCGTATTACGGACAGAACGAATTTCAGTCACCAAAACGACAGCGAATAGTCACGAAAATAACGCCACCTGTTTTGTCTCCTGGTTCAGCTATTTTTATTCAGACTTTGTTTAGCAAATCTTTAATGGGCTCATGTTTAAAAGACAAACTTGAATACTAATAGCGGTGATCTAGCTATCATGGTCATGGTGCAGATACATTCTAAGTTCATTTTACTGTTTGTCAGTCCGTTTACGCTGCTTACCAGTAAAGCTATTTGTATGAGCATGGCAACGAATTTGGTCAGGAATCTGTAAAACAATTGTGTATAAAGATAATGTATAATAATAATGATGCATAAAGCCTAAGAATAATTATGTAAGTAAATAGCTAGACTTTATATCCAAGTATCAAAGCAACCTTTAAACCCGCTTCATATATATACTTATCTCAGAATCTCAGATGTATATGTTACATGCATTTCACACATTATTCCCTGCCGGTAACGACATTATAACACTGTGACCCCCTTACCACGTAGAGTATAGACTAGGTATAGCTCATGTTTTCAAATCCTTTCTTATTCTTGGAAAAGTGAGGCTGCCATGCGGGCCTGAGTTATCTGAGTTAATTTTGGGCCGAATAAGTAAAGTAAACGGTTTAAAACCGTGAGTTCTGTTATATTTTAGTTTTTACCCAATACAGATTAGCAATGCTTACTGTAACTATAGCTTCTTCACAGTCTGTTTAGCTCATTGTGGTTTTATCATTGGTCAACGAGGCAAAGACTTATCTAAAATATAATTTAGGATTAGGGTCGATTCATAACAACCGTATACCAATAAGTATTTATCTCGGTTCACAGTTTAGACGACAACATTGCGAAATAATCACGCCACAAGCAGATTATTACGCCACAGATCACGCCACAAACACTACTAGTGGCCTGATTTTGTGTTCCTCTGCGGTCCTGGCGGATGAACGGACATGCGGCTAAAATAGCAATGACATGCTAATGAAAATCAGTTGATTGTCATTTGCCAACAATTGTTCCAATGGTCAGTCAAATTTAGAAAACTTTTGAGACACAGGTATTTATCGAACAAATCAGATAAACAAGATTGCTTATCCATGTAAGATATAAATTAGTATCAGATAAATAATTGTATATATGAATATTACACTTACTTTCTTCACCAGTAATAAGTTAAGAAAAGGTGTAGCCCGGATATGGTAATAAATAAATGGTTTTTAAATAATCAGTTGTATGAATCAGTAGTGAGCAAGAGAAAACACAAAGTGGTGGCAAATAGTGTAATCACGAAAGTGAATCTGATTGGCCCAGTTGGTGCAGCTGAAAGTAAAAATAAAATACCGCGGGGTTTAATATTGAGACTGTTAATAGAACAATGAAAGTATAGAGGACTGTCAAAAATTAGGTCTCACTTGAAATCGAAAGGTGGTTTTTTAAAAGATACCAACAATTACGGAAGAATAACAGTTTAGGCGTTAATTAAATCAGACTGTACAGAAGTTGTACTGCATACAGTAACAGTCTGGCTGACTAAAACAATAGATGATGCCTCAAATCTGTGTCATCGAAAGGGAATCGGCAAAATGTAGGTTTCTATGTGAAATTGTTTTACTATTGTTTTATTTCTTTTGACTTTGACCAAAATTGTGTGGTGTAAAATAAAATGCAACACAACAGAAACAGGGGCAGTCATTTCGTCAATTCTTGTTGGCAAAATGTAGGTTTTTGTGAAACAGCACTTTCCCACCATGTTGCCAATGCTGTGGTAGCAATTTTTAGGTGGACACAAATTAAGATTGAGCAATAACAATTGTTAATTTTAGTTTAATTTCCTAAATAAATTTACCTAATTGTTTTTCACATCGTAGACAAACATTGGAATGTTTTTGTTGTCAGGAACGAAAACTAACATTAACACCAGAAAATTTTTACTCAAAAGAGAAAGTTTCTTAGTGGTGGATTTCACAAATGGTTCATTAAACCATGGTTTACGTACGGTTTACATGATTTGCGCATACCTAATTTCATTCCAAAATATACTCTTACACTGGCTTGCACCAAAATAGAATAGCCCGAGAATAGAATAACTCAAGAATAGCTGATCTCATTCAACCCGAAAGACGTATTCTTGAGATTTGTTTTCAATGTTACCACGATAATAAATCCACATTAACTAATTACCATACATTAAATATAATTTTTGAAAATTGTAAAATGGTGAACAGCACTCGAGAATAGCAAAAGAATAAGAATAGCTGGAGAATAAGGTTGGTGCAAGCGGCCGTATATATATAAAAGTGATTTATGAACTAACTAACGTCCAAATAAAGAGTTTTTATTTTTGAGGGAAGTATCCCTCTTCGAATCAAGACATGTCGTGATTCAAGGGGCCTATTGCATAAAACTACATTTTTATAACTGTACATCTCTACATCAATGTACCTAGCTACATTTACATCAGCTACATATTCCGGTTTCATAAAACAAATGTAAGATGTAGCTAGTAGCTACATCGGTGTAGCGCTACATCTGTGACATCACCGCAAATGTAGCAGATGTACCTACATATGCTACATCTGCTACATTAGTTTGCTACAATATTGTAGTAGATGTAGCTACATTTGGTACATCCACTACATCTACTGCAACAGTTGTTACAATAGTAGCACGCATGCTAGTCGCTCAAATCAATCAGAGATGAAGTCCCAGACTTTATGTTGATTACACTTTGTGAAGAGAGGCGAAAATTTTTTAAATTTCAAACTTTTTTGAAATTCTGAAAATTTTTTAGGACAAATTAAGACCACGCAATCTAGCCAGAAACACTCCTCCTATCTTTATAACCCGTAATATGTAATCTTGTTAGACTGAAACTCGGATAAATATGAAAATGTAGCTGAAAACAGTAGCTTGATTGTGGGTCGAACCACAATAAAAAATGTAGCTACAGTTTTGCAGTCAATGTAGCTACACTATTTTTATGAAATCGGTGTAGAATGTAGCTACATCGATGTAAAATATCACATTATAATATTTTTACATCGCGATGTAAATGTAGCTACTAGCTACATTAGATGTAATGTAGCGATGTAGAAATGTAATGTAGATACATTGATGTAGCTTTATGAAACTGAAAAGTGTAGATGTAGCAGTTGTAGTGTCGATGTAGTTTTATGCAATAGGCCCCAGGGGAGCCCCCAAATAGGAAAGTGTATTGATTTTAGGGGGAAACCCTCCTTGTTTCAACAACCCACCAGCATGCACTGTGGTGAGCTGGTGGTGTGATGAAACGAGGGGGGTACCCCCCCCCCCTGAAATCAAAACTCCACCGATTATGTGCTATTATGGTTATTTTTGATTATGGTTATTATTATTATCCACCGATTATTATGGTAGTGTCATTAGTGTGCTTAAACGAGGGGAGGGTTACCGTACCTACCTACATCAAATTTAAATCGAAAACTAGTCGGGTGGCTACAACGGGTTGCCGACAGTGGGTAGAGGACCCTCTATTCTAAGCAAAAGACCCTCTATTCTAGGTAGAGGACCCTCTGTTTGTCTTCAGGAGCTCAAATTACCCGTAGAAACATCAAAATCTCAGTCTCAAAAATTTGACCCCTTTCGCCCCCTGGGGCACGGTACCCTAGGGAGGGGGCCTTGGCGAGGTCCACGAGGGTTCTAGGCAAAAATGGACCTCGGATTCATGTTCAGGGGCCCAAATTACCCCTATACCCATTAAAATCTCAATTTCGAAAATTTGACCCCTGAGGACCCCCTTATTTTTGAGGGTCACGTGCCGGGGCCCCCCGAGTGGTCACGGGGTCACCAAGGTGGGGAGCACAATCACTTAAGGGGGTAGTGTCGCGAAAGCAGTCGAATTTGCGCGACTATAAAACTTTTTCAATGAAAGATAGGTCATTGTCTGTATATATTCTAAAAATATGTTTCAAAGCAAATATTTTTGCCAAGTTTCAGAAAAATTGATGCACCATACAGTTAGCAGTGAACTCGCAAAGTCGGAAAAATGACGTTTTGAAAACCTATTCACATTCGATAATTTCGTTACAATTATAAAACTTTTTGTTTAAATTGTTTTTACAGACTAAAATCACATATGCTCTAGTTTATGCACACAAAATTTTGTGCAAATTGCTTGAGTGGTTGCGGAGTAATACCTGTTTGAACTGTGAAACTGTGCGTAAACTGTAAAGTACTCACAGCAATAATGAAAAATTGTAAAAAATCTAGAAGCTTATTTTGAAATCTAAAGCAAAACGAACCTTTATTTTTTATTTTTCTTATTTGTGACAAAAAATTGTGCGTCAAAACGTTACATGTACTTCACAAGCTGGCCAATCTGATATCTGGCTTGATTTTTTGAACTTTTATGTCTCTATTGTGTGATGTCTGGCTCACAAATGGTGATTGGTTCAAAATATTGGTAGATATTGGTAGTCTAGTGTCTGGTAGTATTTATTTGACATCATATAGCATTTTACTAGTATCTTAGTGAACGTACAATTTCAAAGCAAAAAGCTCTCCTTTTGCAACCTATGAGCAAAACTGCTTTGGCGACACTACCACCTTAATGGGGGGACCCTTCCACCAAAGTTTAGTTTACATCCATACAGTATTACACAAAAAAAGCAGTTGCAAAAAATGGTTACACTAATAACATTAATAACACACATCTCAGATACAAAAGGGTTGCCTTTGCTTAGCAATTGGTCGGCAACCCAATAATCAACCCTTAGAAGAAAGAAGAAATCCTTATATAACCGCCGCAGCCGGTCCGTGGGCCGTTGCCATTTCCGCGTTATAGGTACTGTAACGGTAACGGATAAAAACAAACACCGAAGTTTGATTTATTCTTACGTTTCACAATTAATGTGTCCAGCAGAAACTAGCAATATCACGGCGCTGGGTTTCTTAGTGCAAACCAGACGGGTTCTTAGTGTAAGCAAAGTTTCGAGGTGCAAGCCCACTGTTCCTGTGGGAAAATTTGCACCGTTTCCGAAGGGAAAAATTACGCAGGGGGGAAATTTACACCGTGACACCGTGACACCCGTACCCCCTCCCCCTAAAATCAAGACACCGCCAATGTTGTACTGGTAGTGTGCAGAAACGAGGGCGGTACCCCTGCCTGAAATCAAAACACTTCCCTGATTTGAGGGGGGGTGCCCCCCTGGAATCAAGACACCGTTATGTCCGAAAGAAAATGGTTTTCTCGTGTTGACGATTATCGAAACACACGTGATTTTATTGTTTTGTGGCCGCACTTTCAACTAAATTATGCAAATTAGGGTCCGTCTAGACCACCGTACGTCTAACAGGTCAGTATTTTGTTTTGTGCCGTAGCGATAAGTCGCTTTTCACTTACAGTTTTGTTAACTGTCACCGTACGACGTTTTGATTTTAATGATTTGCACCTGTGCTACTCACCGTACCCGCTAATTACCAACATGGGTCGCCGTCGAAGGCGTGAATCTTCTCAGTCTTCAAGCTCACAGAGCGAATCTTCGAAATCAGGCACGGGGTCTTCCAGTGAATCAACTGGTTCAGTTGATCACCCGAGCCCTTCCACTTGCACCGTGGAATCTCCTCATTTAGCTGCCCATGAGGCTGCCAAGCAGCTTCTCCCGAACCTCTTCCTGAAAAGTTGAGGCGCGCTGATTCGCCGAAATCTGCTCCCCCCGCTGAGTTAGCCGCTGTGGCTCTATTCATGGAGCAGGTAGATCAGGCCACTCTTCACATGAACTCATTGGGGTTAGCTCGGTGGGAAGACGCTTCGTTCCACCAGCAGACGCAAAGAAAATGAACACCGTTTTCGTTTTTGGCAATTTCTAACGATGCAAGCAACGATCCCAGTGGCCACACTGTTTGGTCAGGTTTCTAAGCTTAGGCACCATACTACCATAGAACTGCAAAAACGCCGTAAACGGAGTGAGGAAATTTTGGACGAAGAGCAAGAGTCCAAGATCAGTTTCCCAATCGATGACCTTACGGGGCTGCTAGATGCGTCAATGCGATTGATGGGGGGTCTAAACAATCGCATCGAATTCGCTCGGGCGGCAACGCCAACAACGACCTACACCATAGCGTCAGATTTAAGCTGGCAAAAGATGCCTTCAGGCACAGGACCCATACGCTTCTCCTTGGGACATCATACGAGAAATTAGTACAAAAGAAGGAACGCCGAAGGGAAAAACAACCGAGCAGATCTGAGCTCGATTTATCGAAGCGAAGTGTTCGTCATCAGAAATGTTCGTCATCGAAAATGTTCGTCATCGAAAATTTTGGATTGATGGAAACATTTTCGTTGACGAACATAACACTAAATTATAACAAATGTTCGTCATCGAAAATGTTCCTCATCAGAAATGTTCGTCATCGAAATAGCAAATGTTCGTCGTTGAAAAACAAATGTTCATCGTTGAAAAATTTTCAACGGATGTCTCTAGCTCTGTTGTAATGTTCGCCGTTGAAATAATTTTCGATGACGAGCTTTTGTCATTAGGAACATTATGTTCAGACCAAAGCTCGTCATCGAAAAAAATTTCGATGACGAACATTTCTGATGACGAACTTTTTCGATGACGAACATTTGTTATAATTTAGTGTTATGTTCGTCATCGAAAATGTTTCCATCAATCCAAAATCTTCGATGACGAACATTTTCGATGACGAACATTTCTGATGACGAACATTTTGCTTCGATCTGATGACGAACATTTTGCTTCGATAAATCGGGCGCTGATCGCAGACTACCCACCCCCCCCCTGAAATCAAGGCGTAAAACAGACTATTTCAGCTAGAGCATCGTTCCGGTCGCTTAGCTAGGATGGGGAAGAGTGTCATACTCTTCCCTATTATGTACTCTTGCTCATACTCATATATATTTTGTAAAAAATTTTGTAATTTCTAAACTTTTTAAATTTTGCATTTCTGAAGTCCTGACTTCCTGAGGTCAAGAAGAGGATTCCATATGGTGCAAAACAATTGAAATTGGTTTCGTAAATTTTAAAGTCCGGACTGGGGGGGAAATAACAGTAGACCATTGGCAATGGCAACTAGTAAGTAACTACCCATCTGTACGCCATTCCAGCTAAACACTGCTATAGATGGGAAATGCACATGCAACGCTGATTTCCGACGAATTCATCTCTTACGCCTGTCAGTCTACACATAGCCTAGAGCCTAAGACCAAAATTGGCGATGAACGACTGTCCATTTTACTGATCAACATTAAACTTGTTGCTTACGTACAAGCAAGAGTATATACATAATAGCGTCTCACTCTATAGAAGAAGAGTTAGACACTCTCCAGCCTGCCTGTGTTCTAGCACAGGCAGATGCGCTGGTTGTTTTCAGGCTACATGTTGACATTCTGCGCAACATGTGGCTGGCCAATCAGCGCGTAGATTCTCTGCGTAACACACTTTAGTATATAATCGCTGATGCGTTGATCTTGATAAGCATTAAGATAGGGATAAAAGCTTAATAACTCATTATTTATTCATAGTCTGCTTGCAAAAACATTAAAAAAGGTTTGCAAATACCTTTAGGGATATTTTGGCAAACTTTCAGCGAAATTGATTGAGAAACTTTTGAGATTATAAACTTTTCTGAAATTCTTAAGTTTCTCAATCAATTTGGCTGAAAGTTTGCCAAAATATCCCCAAAGGTATTTGCAAACCTTAATGTTTTTGCAAGCTGAATAAAATAGCTATAAATGAATAATGAGCTATTAACCTTTTATCCCTATCCCGTTTTATGCTTGGAGCATGTGCACAGGCGTCTGGTCAATCAGAGAATAGGAGCTCGCTTCTGATTGGCCAGTCACATTTTGCACAAAATGTCAACACGTAGCCTGAAAACGCCCAGCGCATCGGCCACTGCCTTCGCTAGAACACCGGCAGGCTGGAGAATGTCTCACTCTTCTTCTATAAAGAGTGAGACGCTATTTTGTACTCTTGGTACAAGTATGTACAAGTATGAACTAGAACAATGAACTAAGCTTAAAAGATTCACTCGTTTGCCTCCACCTGCATTAGCTGTAGGTACACGGACTCAATGTAATATTCGCCCCATTTTGATCGACTTATAATTATGCTAAAGGCAGAACAAATTACATAGAGTATGTTTCTATTTTTCTTAGGGACAGAGGGAGTGCTGCTGCTGCTCAAGAACAATCTTTAACACTAACTTGTACAAGGATAAGTATGATTGCAGCTGTAACAGAGAGGGATAATTACGACACTTCATTAATCCTGCATGACAAGTATATACAAAGCTTATGGACAGGGACTAGGGCTGGGCACTGTTACAAAATCACTATCCGTGTACACGGTTAATTTCGAAGGCTAGTAACCGCGCGTACACGCTAACTAACGGTTGCAATTATCCGCGTGTACACGCTAATTATCCGTGTAACCGTGTAACCGTTTACACGCTAAGTATCCGTGTAGCCGTTTACACGTATACTAACCGTGTAAACGGTTACACGGTTACACGGTTACTAAACGGTTACATGTTTACTAAACGTCAAGAAGCAGAGGGGGAGGAATGACCAAGGGAAGATACGAACCACCCATCTCTAGATCTGCAGACCAGCAAGCTACCACATGAGCTACTGGGACAATGCTGAGCTGTCAGTATTAATGCCTTTATTTATCTTGAAAAATATAGCTTGCACACACATGCGTATATGAAGTGACACACAGGCAAATCGCTTGCGCACGATTGTAGGCTAATTTGCATAAATCCAGCAGCCTTTGGAACATTTTTCTTAACGGGTACACGAAGTCGGAAAACGGATAGTGTAACCGGTTACACTATCCGTTTAGAGTAACCGTTTACATTATCCGTTTAGAGTAACCGGTTACAGTACACTATCAATTTAGAGTAAACGGTTACAGTATCCGCGGTTACTGTGTCTTAACGTGTACACGCTGTAACCGCTAAGTAACCGCGGATAGTGACCCCTAACCGTGTACACGCTAAGCTTAGCGTGTACACGGTTCGTACCGTGTAACCGTGCCCAGCCCTAACAGGGACGAGCATGAAATATGATTGCACCTTGCCTTCGCTTTAACCAACTTTCCGGGAGGCTCATGCAGATTGTATAATGCTTACAATTGTCGCTGCGTTATACAACGTTAAAAGGTATACAGACACAAAAATTCATACATAATAGTGTACTCTTGATAATAGATTTATTGGAACAAGAATAGCATACGAATTCCAGATAGGAATATTAATGCAACACGTAAGCAAGATTTTGACAAAAATAAATTAACAAGAACCAAAAACTGCAAAAAATATGTTACCTACCTCTAAAGATAATCCATCAATCAATAATTTGCTAATCAATATTCTGTGTTTGAGATATAAAGACTGTCTCTCTGCATTGAGACGTCACCCAAAATGTCTGTTCAGGCTCAATTGAAACTTGGTTGTTTACCAGTTCGACAGCAAAATTTACGAAAAAATCACGCTACTAAAAAAATCACGCTACTAAAATGTACAAGACAAGCATATGGGGATAGTTTTTGCGGGAAAAGGGAAAACTTTTGTACGCCTTAATCGACTCTTAATAATGAAAATACAATACAGATAATATCGGTGGCCTTTCTCGGTTAAAACTGGAAACCGACTAAAAAAATAATTAACGGCAAACATTAACAAGCTTGGAACAAAGTAAAGTAATAATAAATAGCAACCAATATAATAAGATATTAAAAATGGTTAGGAATAAGATGCAAAAAACACAGCATTACAAAATTGCATAGCGACATAGTTAAAATACTTGGATTAAAAAACTATTTAACGCAAAGAGCAATGTACAAAAGCACTGTTTACAGAATCCAAAAAGCATCACATTCAGGTTTAACAACAACCAATTGACTGATATGTTTAATGAAATGTACAATGATAAAAATGCAGTTTGTCATTTTTTAATAATCAAGTGAAGAAGTAATAATCATGATATTTTGACAGGACTTGAACGCTGACCGGTTGAACCTGAAATAAAAAAATTAAAAGTGCTGTCAACATATTACGTAACTTTGAAAGCAGGCATACAGAGCTACATCAACTAATGAAAGATTCTACTTTAAAAACCCTATTCCATATGCACATTCTGTTAAAAAATAGCTAGCGGCAGCGTCATATGCCTAAAGAATGACCCAAACAAAATTAAAAAACTGTAGGATAACAGGTGATGTGAATTTCGCAACTACCCGCTGTGCTCTTGACAGCTGAAATTTTTTCTTTTCGTAATGAAATCACATGGTTTGTTTTGTCACTGCTCAAAATTGTTTATCAGACTTAAATTTACTTGTAAACTTTAACAGTTCATATTTGAATTAAACTATAATATTAGAACGGAATATGTTGCATGGTGTTTGTCAAAATATATTGTCTAAACTGTCACCTGGTCCGTTAGCCTTGCTGGGAATGTTGTCAATTTTGGTTGGCGTGGACCCATTGATGCTGACGGCGCCCCGTTGTCTGTCAGACATCACAGAGCTGTTGTCCTCTTCGCCCTCATAGAATTCATCCTCTTCACTGAAATGAAAAATCTTCCGTAACAACGTTGGTCACAAGCAATGTATTTTTTCCGCAGCATACTGTACCCTTTCTCTTATATTTCGGCAACCTATTTCCCGAGTTGTCTTCCCAAGTTAATGCTAAACCAATGTTATCAGTGTATTCTACTAAAACTGAATTAGCGCAACTTAAGATAAAATGCATGAACAAAACTGAATTGTAGGTGTGAACATAACAAGTCCTATATTCACTACACGTGTGGCATTTACACATTAGTTGAAACAAATTTTCATGTCAATTTAGCATTAGGCTCGATTCATACTTCTACACGGACATTGGGACATACGGGCAAACGGACGAACGGACATGCGGACAAAATGAACGGCAAAACGGCCGTTTGATTCATACTTTCGTCCGTTCAGCCGTATGCCCGTTTGCCCTTCGTCCGTACTAAACGGCACAATTTCACTTTGTCCATATGTCCGGCAAAGTTAAATTCAGTTCAACTCTGCCCGAAATTGTAGGGCCTACGGACAAACGGACATACGGCTCAAAAGTATGAATCGTACCTTTGTCCGTATGCCCGTACATCCGTATGTCCGTACGTCCCAGTGTCCATTTGCCCTAAAAAGTATGAATTGAAAAAACGGACGAAACGCGCTTTGTCCGTGTGCCCTATGTCCGTTTGTCCGTATGACCTACTGAAGTATGAATCGACCCTTAATTGTTTGCTATCTTATCTGATACACCTTTATATTATGAATCAAATCTCATTGCACTATTCCAGCAATATAATAAAAAAATGAACCTTTCATCAGAGAAATCAGTGTTGTTTTGATCATCACAGAGCGCAGCCTGCAGATTGTCGATGCGACGCAGGGCTAGCTTCAAGTCCTTCTCGGCTGACTCCTGCTCTTGCTCCGCTCTTTCCAGATGCTTCTCCTGAAAAGACGCAATAACGGTTGCGTTTAACAAAGAATGGGTCATTAAATCAAGACATAGCTAATTCGCATTCTAAAAACTACTTATGGGTAAAGTTAGGCTATAATTTTACCCACAGGCAAAGGTAAGTGTAAAGCTAATTCCTGTGGGTAATGGTAAAGTTAAAGTTGAAAATAAAGCAAACGTATACTGTTAAGATTAAAAATTTGCATTAAATATTTTATCGTTAGTTGCAAAGCAAGTTAACGCAATTTTTTGAGCCGAATCTTAAAAGTAACCCTAACGATCGCATTGGCATACGTCAATTATACGTCATTATTTGACAATAATAGGACTTTGCCTTTACGTGAACAGAAGATAAGAATAGCCAGATAGGATGTTACACCCATGGGTAATTTTGAGAATACGGCCCCAGAGATCAAACTTTCAACAACACTGTTCCATCCTCATCCCTACCAGTTCGCTCCTCTTCTGCACGGCCTCAGCCTCTCGCTTCTGTGCGGCGACCACCTCGTCCTGCAGTTGCATCAGCTGTTTCTGTCGTCTCTGGGCCATCTCCTGTTCCTTCTCCTTGGCCGAGCGCACGTTCATCAGCTCATCTTGCAGACGTTCGATGTTGTCACGATAGCTGCTGATTTGCGCCTAGAACACAAGTTATGAATGAAAACTATTAGTTGTAGTATTACTACTGAAGTGGTTGTAGTATTAGTACGAAATACGAGTACAATTTTTGCATACTGAGACAGAGCTAACCTATTTGCATCCATTTCTAAGCCAAAAGTTAAATATGACAATAGGTGAATGACAAACCAACCGGAATCTAGATTTAAGAGATACAATTGTGGAGTTTCTTATCAACCACTGATAAATGTACCTCGTGTCGAGTTTTCTGCGACAATTCCAACTCCAATTTCGATTCTATGTCTTGAATCTTCGTCTCAGCCAACAGCAATTTGTGTTTGTCCACGTACTCACGTTCCAAATACTGTACTTTGGTACTCAAATCCGCAACCTGAAAAGTACAAAAAAAACTTTTTCAAAATGGTATACGTTAAAATAAAACAGTTTCAAATACAAATCTGCAGTATGTTGAGGAGATGACGTAACCCGAATCAAAATAACTCGCCTGTTCATTTAAAGCTTCTCTATCTCGCTGCAAATCGGAGATCTGATGAAGTTTATCATTCAATGTAATATGATTGACAGAATTCTAAAACAGAACGAGAGCAACAATATGAACCAAACAGTAATTATTTAATAAAGTAAGGTAACATATGAAATATCGTAGTCATTCAAGTAAGGTGTGTATAAACTATGAATTCAAGTATTTTCATAATATCAACACAAAGAATTTTTTTACGTTACGATTCGTTACGAATTTCGTCGAATTTCTTAAACCATTGGCTTAGCTCAGCTGAAATTTCAACTGAGATATACCAATGGATTGAGAAAATCTACGAAATTCGTAACAAATCAGACGATATTTTGTAATGAAATTATGTGCAAATCATGCAAAACGTACGTAAAACAAATGGTTTAGTAAAACCAGCTTTGTGAAATCCACCCAAAGACATTGCTTTTCAACCAAGTGTTAGTTGACTACAGAAACAAAATAATCACTTAATAATTATTTATTAAGTAAAAACGATACTAAAACCAATCACATCAGTGTCAGAACTGTGCAATTTTACCATCCGGACAAAATAACCCCATAGTACAGTTAGTCGAGAACAGGCTTAAGAAAGAACTGT
>JASANF010018513.1:0-22148 GCA_030248245.1 Trissonchulus sp. WLG1_4 | reverse complement strand
TGATATATATATAGCTAACCTCTTGCAAATGATAGGTATGAGTGTAATAATGAAGCTCGTCACCAGTTTGCACAAAGGCTGCTAAAAAGATATATATATATATACACACTAAATTAAACAATTAACATTAAACAACCATCAAAAATATATATAATAGGTCGAACAGCCAACACAATAATTTAGCTTTAATTTAGCTTTAATTTTCATAAATAACAACAAAATGCATATATATATATACGTAATACGTATGTATATTATAGATAATGGATGTTTAGGCAGACTTTGATTTCTAAGAAAGTAACATATATACCCTCTCATTTCCGACATTCCCGCAGAATAGTCTGCCTTAAGTGTAATAGCAGGCGGGGGAAAAAACCCGCAGTTTACATATTTAACGTCATGTAGCTCATAGACTATACGTTTTCACGGGAAACAAAAAAATCCTTTGTAGGCCTAACCTTGCTCTAAATGCTGGGACCGGTTTCATTCTGCTATCTTACATACCGTTTCGAGGAAGGGTAGTCCTCTCAAAGTGTTTTTACATTCGAGCTCGCATCTCTTAGTGGGGCGTACCCAAGTTCCGGCACCGGGATGGGTTTTTCACCTATATACATAGTACATACCTAATGGTTTCTGAGAAATAGACATCTTGTCTTGTCTTGTTTAAAGTTAAAAAACACCTGTTATGTATATAATATATTTTTGTAGGATTCCGAAAAACTTACCTTGATGCTCTTCTAAGTTAAAGGATTGACACAAGGAGAAGTGAGCTAGCCATAAAATGCAAATACCGCACGAATGCATCCGCCAGTGAAAGAAAATCTAAACAAGTAAAAAAACGAGACGTCGAAGGAGGATTAAAGGCGGTTTATATAACTGAAACGAAGGATATTTTTTGCCGACCAAGAGCTTACCATTCAATGTAAATAAAAAATAAAGAGTCCCATCTTGATAGAACCTTCCAGTTTAAAAATGACTAATCTCAAGCCCCCAAAACAACTGTCGCCCCTTTCTATAAAAATTGAGAGTAATATTACTGCTGTGAAATCTCTCGTTGGTCATAATATAATATTTATATCTAGGGTAACCAGATGAAACTAGGGCCTGGGTTTTTTTGGGCCAAAACATTAGCATTGGCGAAAATTTTTCAGAGTTTGCTAAAACTTTTTTGGTCGTTTTAGCCAATTTGCTAAAAGAAATTCGGTACAAAAATTTGCTGATTAACTCTCCAATTCACCAAATCTTTGTCCAAAATTCAAAAAATTTTCCTATGCGTCCCCAATTGACCGATTTTTGTCATTAAGCACAAAAAAATTTTTTTGCGACTACCAATTAACACACATCTGCAATAAATGTTTCAGGTAACAGTTAACACAGTCATCCAGCCAAGTATTATTATATGTTTTTGCTCAATTTTTTAGTATCTTTACTAAAAACTGTTAATTTCAGATTACGTTCGGTGATAACATTCCGATCATACAAATGCTGTGTAGTTCAAAATCTAAAATCCAAAACAGTTTCGGCTTCGCCCTGGGAACTGCTACACACAATGCCAATCCCAGGCGCTTGCTAGTTCATGCTGGTTAGGTTATCTCATTGAATTAAAACACAAAATTAAACGAAAGCAGAACGGAGTTTCATTTCGCATCACTTCCAACTTCGAAGTGTGTGCTTCGATCAAATCACTAATATTTCAAAGCTACATTAGGGCCTAAATAAGATCAGTTTGACGACTGGGAAGCAGCAGTTACTTAAAAATAAACACAGCTCGCACAGGCACATCCAGAAGATTTTCACTCTAATTTTTTTCATGTTACTTTCAACTTCGTCATTTTTTCGCTACATGACCGCATGCAAGTGCGTATAAGCCAATTCGGGAAAAAAACATTTGTTTCCCGTTTGTCCCGTTTGTCAAACAACATGTAGGGAATAAAAACCCACCACAGTTTCTGGGCTTATGGTGGTGCGATGGGTACCATTTTTTATGTGCAATAAAACACCAAACATCTCCATAATCGAGTTTAGAACAGGTTCTGATCATGTTTACAGTTTTTTATGAGGAATAGAAATTTTGCTGTTTTCACCTACAAAGCTTGAAAAATTTGGCCAAATTATTTTAGGCTACCACGTGCCTCCCACCCCATCTTTTAAACACGGGCCCCCCCCCCCCTCTTTTAATAAAAATATAAAACCCCCACCATCGAGCCAAGCCCCCAATACTGATCTGTAGCCCCCCAAAATAACTGTCGCCCCTTTTAATAAAAATCTAGACAGAGTGAAATTATTGGTGTAAAATCCTAGGGGTGGAATAGTCGGAAAAACTGCTTTTTAAAAAAATGTACAAAATTTATACAAAATTTGTACAAAATTTGTACAAAATATGTACAAGTCGAAAAAAAAAATTTTTTCAGAGAAATAAAAATTAAGCGTATTTGTCAGAACGATGTCTATTTCAGACAGAAAATGGCCAAAAAATAGAAAAAAACTGCTTGTAGCGCAAAAAAATGAAAAAAACCAAAAAGTATAAAATTTGCACAAAAAATGCACAAAAAAGTACAAAATTTATACAAAATTTATCCAAAAACTAAACAAAATTTATGCAAAAATTTTTGTGAATTTTCTATAAATTTTGTCATTTTTTTCCTGTGGTGGCGCTCCTGAAATGTGGGTTTTGGCCATTATTTTGAAAATGCGCAAAAATAAACATGCATCTCAACAAAATTTGTTCAGAAGTGTCGTCCTTTTTAGTTGATACCATACACATGAAAAAATTTTCCGAAATTTTTGAGCTTTTTTCTGTAAAAATTATTGGTGTTAAAACCCTAGGGGTGGAATAAGTCGGAAAAACTGCATTTTTACAAAAAATGTACAAAATTTATACAAAATTTGTACAAAATTTGTACAAAATATGTACAAGTCGAAAAAAAAATTTTTCAGAGAAATGAAAAATTAAGCATATTTGTCAAAACAATGTCTATTTCAGACGGAAATGGCCAAAAAATGAAAAAAAACTGCTTGTAGCGCAAAAAAATGAAAAAAACCAAAAAGTATAAAATTTGCACAAAAAATGCACAAAAAAGTACAAAATTTATACAAAATTTATCGAAAAATCTTAAACAGAATTTATTAAAACTTTTTTGTATAAATTTTGTATAATTTTGTACTCACTCCTGTGGTGGCGCTCCTGAAATGTGGGTTTTGGCCATTATTTTGAAAATGCGCAAAAATAAACATGCATCTCAAGAACAAATTCTTCAGAAGTGTTCATCCTTTAAGTTGATACCCAGTTATTACCTGAAAAAATTTTCCGAAAATTTTGGAGCTTTTTTCTCTAAGAAAAACAGATTTTTAGAAAATGGCTATATAAGCCAGTGTATATATATACACGTAAGTTATGATTTTAGAAGATTGAAAAACACTAGTAGCTGTGTTTTACTTGCACATACTTTAAAATTTTTTGTCTGTTACTGAGTGTGGTGTAATTTTTTTGTAAAATAAAGCTGTATTTTCGGCATGATGCTGAAATAAAGTGCGTGTGAATACAAACGCAAATTTCGGCTTGCGATTTTAAAAAATTGGTTCAACGAAAAAACGTAAAATTTGAGCTGGTGTTGTGTGGGGGGGTTGGGTGGGGGTGGTGGGTTGTGGTGTGGGTGTGGGGGTGGTTGAATGTTGTTGTTATTATGGTTGGGGAAGTTGTGTGTGTGAGAGAATGGGAATGTGTGGGTGTTGTATATTTGTGTGGAGTGTGATATTGGTGAGTAATGTAGAATGGTGAGGTGGGGGATGTGGGGTGTGATTGATGGTTGATAGAAGGGGGAATGTGATGGGTATGATTAAGAATATAGTATTAGAGATTGATGTGATGTAAGATAGGAATAGGAGATAATGAAATGTGTGATATGATGTGATAGGAGTGGATGTATGGAGGTAGGTAGGTGAGGATTGTGGGTAGTATGATAAAGAGTGTAATAGAATAATTAGTGTGTGATGTATATGATGTGTTATTTGTTGTTGGAATTGGATGGTATATAGAAGATTTAATTAGGTGATGATTGATTTTATTCTATGATGAATGATTTGAATGTGTTGAGGTAAAAGTGTGAGAAAGAATGGAGTGTTGATTATATTTTTTGTGGTTTATGATGTATGGAGTGGGGGGTAAGTGTGATTGCTGATGTGAGGTTGGTTTTAGATAGATTCTAGTGATATATAAGTAAGATTATATGATATTATGATGGATTGTTTGGTTTTTTGATATTATATATGATATTTAATTGTCTGTTATAATATAAGCTGATTATTGTGATATGGTTTTTATAATGAAGATTATGCTGGCTAAATGTAGAATATTTATATATGATATGAAGTCTGTATGTGATTTAGAAGAGGTATGTGCTGAAAAAATAGAGTGGTTCTGAGGCTTAAGTGGGTCTGAGTTGAAATTGTATAATTTTTGCTGATGGGTTGTAGTGAGAGAAGATTAGGGTTTGGTGACTAGGAGATAGATTATGAATTGAGTGATGTCTAATATGAGATGTAGTAGGATGTAATCTAGATAGAAAGAGATAGTTAGACTAATTAGAAAGTATATCGGCGCGCGCGCTCTGGTTAAAAAAAAGTATGCCCAAACACAAAATAAGAAGTTGATTGATACAAATTAGCATTCACTGTAGCCCAAACGTGAGCGGAATTTCGGCTTGCAATTTCTCTTCACAGCAAAATAGCTGTTGCACAACTAATAGCTAATTTTGCTTGCCATAACGTGATCGAGCGGTCGCAAAATCTTATTTTTGATGAATATGATTGATATATTAATATTAAAAAACAGCAAAATCAGGATTTTCGAAAAACGTAAATTTAACTAAATTTCTTAAACACTTTCGATTCGCTCAAAATCAAATTTTGCGACCGCTCGAAGACAACGAGGTGCATTCATATGCCAAAATTAAAGAGAAGATATATATTTTTAAAAAAATTTTTAAAAAAATTTTTGTTATATACCTGAGTGTCCGGATTTTTCAACGTCAACCACATAGCTGTACTGATGGTTGTCTTCAATTTCATCTTCGGCTGTACTATACTGGTCGTCGTTTCTTCCCGTCATACTAACTGAATCAAATGGGTTAAAACCGGGTCAAATTTTACGTTTTTTCGTTGAACCAATTTTTTAAAATCGCAAGCCGAAATTTGCGTTTGTATTCACACGCACTTTATTTCAGCATCATGCCGAAAATACAGCTTTATTTTACAAAAAAATTACACCACACTCAGTAACAGACAAAAAATTTTAAAGTATGTGCAAGTAAAACACAGCTACTAGTGTTTTTCAATCTTCTAAAATCATAACTTACGTGTATATATATACACTGGCTTATATAGCCATTTTCTTAAAAATCTGTTTTTCTTACAGAAAAAAGCTCAAAAATTTCGGAAAATTTTTTCATGTAATATGGGTATCAACTTAAAGGATGAACACTTCTGAACAAATTTTGTTCTTGAGATGCATGTTTATTTTTGCGCATTTTCAAAATAATGGCCAAAACCCACATTTCAGGAGCGCCACCACAGGAAAAAAAGTGAGTACAAAATTTATACAAAATTTATACAAAAAAGTTTTGTATAAATTTTGTTTAATTTTTGGATAAATTTTGTATAAATTTTGTACTTTTTTGTGCATTTTTTGTGCAAATTTTATACTTTTTGGTTTTTTTCATTTTTTTGCGCTACAAGCAGTTTTTTTCTATTTTTTGGCCATTTCCGTCTGAAATAGACATTGTTTTGACAAATACGCTTAATTTTTTATTTCTCTGAAAAAATTTTTTTTTCGACTTGTACATATTTTGTACAAATTTTGTACAAATTTTGTATAAATTTTGTACATTTTTTGTAAAAATGCAGTTTTTCCGACTTATTCCACCCCTAAGGGTTTTAACACCAATAATTTCACTCTGTCTAGATTTTTATTAAAAGGGGCGACAGTTATTTTGGGGGCTACAGATCAGATTGGGGGCTTGGCTGACGGTGGGGGTTTTATATTTTTATTAAAAGATGGGGTGGGAGGCACGTGATTAAAAGATGGGGTGGGAGGCACGTGGTAGCCTAAAATAATTTGGCCAAATTTTTCAAGCTTCGTAGGTGAAAACAGCAAAATTTCTATTCCTCATAAAAAATGTAAACATGATCAGAACCTGTTCTAAACTCGATTATGGAGATGTTTGGTGTTTTATTGCACATAAAAAATGGTACCCATCGCACCACCATAAGCCCAGAAACTGTGGTGGGTTTTTATTCCCGACACGTTGTTTGACAAACGGGACAAACGGGAAACAAATGTTTTTTTCCCGATTGGCTATACGCACTTGCATGCGGTCACGTAGCGAAAAAATGACGAAGTTGAAAGTAACATGAAAAAAATTAGAGTGAAAATCTTCTGATGTGCCTGTGCGAGCTGTGTTTATTTTTAAGTAACTGCTGCTTCCCAGTCGTCAAACTGATCTTATTTAGGCCCTGAATGTAGCTTTGAAATATTAGTGATTTGATCGAAGCACACACTTCGAAGTTGGAAGTGATGCGAAATGAAACTCCGTTCTGCTTTCGTTTAATTTTGTGTTTTAATTCAGTGAGATAACCTAACCAGCATGAACTAGCAAGCGCCTGGGATTGGCATTGTGTGTAGCAGTTCCCAGGGCGAAGCCGAAACTGTTTTGATTTATTCCGAACTACACACGTTTGACGATCGGAATGTTATCACCGAACGTAATCTGTAACAGTTTTTAGTAAAGATACTAAAAAATTGAGCAAAAACATATAATAATACTTGGCTGGATGACTGTGTTAACTGTTACCTGAAACATTTATTGCAGATGTGTGTTAATTGTAGTCGCAAAAAATTTTTTGTGCTTAATGACAAAAATCGGTCAATTGGGGACGCATAGGAAAATTTTTTGAATTTTGGACAAAATTTGGTGAATTGGAGAGTTAATCAGCAAATTTTTGTACCGAATTTCTTTTAGCAAATTGGCTAAAACGACCAAAAAAGTTTTAGCAAACTCTGAAAAATTTTCGCCAATGCTAACGTTTTGGCCCAAAAAAACCCAGGCCCTAGTTTCATCTGGTTACCCTAGATATAAATATTATATTATGACCAACGAGAGATTTCACAGCAGTAATATTACTCTCAATTTTTATAGAAAGGGGCGACAGTTGTTTTGGGGGCTTGAGATTAGTCATTTTTAAACTGGAAGGTTCTATCAAGATGGGGCTCTATATTTTTTATTTACATTGAATGGTAAGCTCTTGGTCGGCAAAAAATATCCTTCGTTTCAGTTATATAAACCGCCTTTAATCCTCCTTCGACGTCTCGTTTTTTTACTTGTTTAGATTTTCTTTCACTGTCGGATGCATTCGTGCGGTATTTGCATTTTATGGCTAGCTCACTTCTCCTTGTGTCAATCCTTTAACTTAGAAGAGCATCAAGGTAAGTTTTTTGTAATCCTACAAAAATATATTATATACATAACAGGTGTTTTTTAACTTTAAACAAGACAAGACAAGATGTCTATTTCTCAGAAACCATTAGGTATGTACTATGTATATAGGTGAAAAACCCATCCCGGTGCCGGAACTTGGGTACGCCCCACTAAGAGATGCGAGCTCGAATGTAAAAACACTTTTGCAGAGGACTACCCTTCCTCGAAACGGTATGTAAGAGATAGCAGAATGAAACCGGTCCCAGCATTTAGAGCAAGGTTAGGCCTACAAAGGATTTTTTTTGTTTCCCGTGAAAACGTATAGTCTATGAGCTACATGACGTTAAATATGAAACTGCGGGTTTTTTCCCCCGCCTGCTATTACACTTAAGGCAGACTATTCTGCGGGAATGTCGGAAATGAGAGGGTATATATGTTACTTTCTTAGAAATCAAAGTCTGCCTAAACATCCATTATCTATAATATACATACGTATTACGTATATATATATATGCATTTTGTTGTTATTTATGAAAATTAAAGCTAAATTAAAGCTAAATTATTGTGTTGGCTGTTCGACCTATTATATATATTTTTGATGGTTGTTTAATGTTAATTGTTTAATTTAGTGTGTATATATATATATATCTTTTTAGCAGCCTTTGTGCAAACTGGTGACGAGCTTCATTATTACACTGATACCTATCATTTGCAAGAGGTTAGCTATATATATATCATATTATATATAATACCAGTATAAAAGTTGTGCACTTGTGCGTAAAATGTCTCACAAACTTCCGGCTATTGAAATGTTGAATTATTATTTTGAAATGCGTGATTATATACTTTTTTGGCTAATTGAACAACCGGCCGGAATTTTAATGACAGAATAGGAGCTAAAATCTGAAGAGGGTTGGAGACCACATTTAGTTTGATCGGCCTCCTGTCAGAAAGGTCCGGTCCTCCCTTTAGTTGGGATTTCAATGCGCAAAATTGTCGAATTTTTGGAAAAGCGTGTTGGCCCTTTTTTGTTTCACGACCTGTTTCTGAATTCGTCCGAATGCAAGAATGTGGGTTGTTGTTGGACCTATTTAGCCCGCTTCATACTTGTCCTTAAGGACATAGGGACAGGGACACAGACATTTTCGCGTCAGCCATTGTGCAGCTCTGACAGAATAGTTTCGTCCAATTTTTTGCATACAAACTTATCGTGCGACAATTCGCCCATTTGGCTCGTTAGTTTTCTTGTAACTGCGTCAGTACAAATAGATATGGACAAGAATAAGGATGAGTATGAATGCTTTATTTAGTTAACTGCGAGCATATAGTCAGATGGGGTAAAAAAAATACAAAATATGAGTACAAGGTTTTTTTGCTTTCCTGGATTAAGTTTCTCGGGCAAACTTTTTTCCAACAATACCTCGCGGAGTTGCTCTACAAAACGACATATTAACCTTTTTTCTCTGCATTACTAATTTTATATAAATCGAAAAATAAACGTATTTTTTTTACCCCCATTTTGGGGGAAAAAAAATACGGTCGCGGGGAAAAAAAATACGGGTCGATTCTGACCCATCCAAGAAACGCAGGCCAAAATGCTTCTACAGTTGTGAAACTCAACTCAGACTTACTCAATTTTTTAATTAAACTCGCACATAAAAGAAAAGGCCACTGAAATTGAAGCCCCAATAACACCACGACTACTTTTTACACTACAATCTTTTTTGAATTTTTTTTTGAAATTTTTTCTGTCTACGTATTCTTTCTTTGCTGTAAACTGAATCATTTGACGTAAAGATTGTACCGCGGACGCCGAAAATGGTGGCGACGACCTGCTTGATAAATAGTTTTGCATACTTGATTATAGTCTTAAATTAGTTAAAATTTCCTCAATTGCTGTCAATATTCAAATCGTGTTGTACCACAAATTGTTCCCAGATTATGTATTTTAAAGAGTGAATAACCAATATCATCATTAGCTTCGCAACTTAGGCATCTGTGCGTCTGTATGTGTATTTATGTAGCTGGGCTCATCATTTGAACAACCTTGTGTAGCTGGAACCGCTCGGTTAGCATTCGGTGGTCGTAGTACACTTGGCAGCCGTAGCACCTTCCTGTGCTTACTTTTTTCCGCAAACGAACTTGTTTTGGTTTAAAAATACGACATAAAAGCAAAAAGTACCCGTATTTTTTTTCCCCACAAATCGACCAAAAAGGGGGGGTAAAAAAAATATGGCTCCCGTACGCGCCAACCAGTACCAATAGAGAAGAACCATTTACAGTTTGAAAGAAGGGTAGTTGACTATGCCATATGCGCAGTTGGTGCCGGAAAACAACTAGACTCCGTGACAAAAGAAGCTTGTCAAAATTTTGTTGACCCTTGTAAAATGAGCCATGTTTTGGGTGCATGATTTTGTCAGCTTCATATTGTAAGCTGAACACAGATTATTACTAGGTAATATGTTTATGTAATGTAGAAGTAGTAGTGCTTCCTTTGTATGTATTCAACAGGCATGTACCTGTTGGGGTTTTTCTTGGAGGGGGGTGTATTTTTTTTACCCCATGTTTCCGATCGTATTTTTTTTACCCCCTCTGACTATATTGTTCGCAGTACGGGAACATATACTATGCTAATGACAATGACACACGCAGAAAGCTAGCTATACAGTAGGAGAATACAACAAACGACATTTTAGCAACATACTTTTTTGCAGTTTATAGTTTTAGTTTTGCAATAGTTATAAATTTTATTCCTCTCCCGCTCTCCGGCCAAATTTTGGGGACCCTGCCTCCCAGATCGACCAAAAATACCCTAAATTTTGCGAAATTTTGTAAAATTTTCTCAAAAAAGTGCCATATTTACTAAATTTTGCCCGAATTTTGGGGACCCTCCCCCCCGGCCCCTCGATTTTGCGGGGGTTCCCCCCATTCCCACCCTCATACATGTATTTTCGGTGCCGATTTCACCATATACTGTTGTTTGTTCCGATTTATTTAGTACCGTTATTTTTGTTTTAGAGTTTCTCTGGTCACGCTTTATACGGAGGGTATGTTTTTTCAAATTCTCTGGCGATTTATGGTTCATTTGGTTGTAGTGATTTAGCTTTGGCTTACACTTTTAAATTGTGTGAATATTGAATTTATTTCAATTCCTGTCAGAGTCTAATTATATACATATATATACGTTGTTAGTTGATGCATATAATTGCAAGACAGGAGAAGACCATTTTTCTTTTTTCTGTGTTTTCCAAAAAAGCAAAGTGCGTTTATATTATGTATGTGGCGTTTAAAGTGACTAATTTCTGAAATTTTTAGAAGTCATAGTATTGTTGACGAACAAAATAGGAAAACTGTTTTAGTTTTCAACTTTTTGCAGGCAGCAAAATATCAATATGCACTTTCTGCAGTTTATGCTGCATTATATACTTGCATGCAGATTGCAGTATGATGTATGTATGTGGACTGTGTAGTGTATGTATGTGTATTTTGTGTACAGGTTTAGTGTGTATATATATAATACGTATCAGGTTTGGAATACACTGAGGGGCTTATACATGGTCAGGTGCTGAAATCAGTTGGAATCGATGGGGGGGGGGCTGGTCAGGTGTGTTGTTGGTGGGGATAGAGTGAAAACGGATATTTTGGTGAGGAGGGGGCGAAGATGAGTTTTAATTCCCCCCCCCCCTCCCCGGTCACGTGAGCTCAGATGGTAAGAGGTACAATCACTTGATTCGCTTTAGTGGTAATTTTTTATTTTTAGAAAAATGCCAGTGAGTATTTTTCCTTATTTGACTTGACTGATAAAGACAAAGTGTAAGGCGTTGAGAGTTGCTTGGGTTTCTAAATTGCGGAGACATGATAGTATTGTGACAAAATGTTGGAGTTTAGACAGCCTGTTAGACCTTCTTGGATTTCATTTTTTTCGTTTGGATCATGCCAGCATGGAGTCATTTGGGGAGTGAGATCTCTTCCTCTCTTCCCGCCACCCCCCCCCCCCCAAAAAAAAAAACCCTAACTGGTTGACCTGAGAATCAGAGACAGAAGTCGAAATATAATATGTATGTATCGTAGATGTTTCACTTTTTTCCGTGTGTGTGTGTGTGTGTGTGTGTGTGTGTGTGTGTGTGTGTGTGTGTGTGTGTGTGTGTGTGTGTGTGTGTGTGTGTGTGTGTGTGTGTGTGTGTGTGTGTGTGTGTGTGTGTGTGTGTGTGTGTGTGTGTGTGTGTGTGTGTGTGTGTGTGTGTGTGTGTGTGTGTGTGTGTGTGTGTGTGTGTGTGTGTGATCTCGTGTGTGACACAGTTGCGGTGATTGTTAAAACAGTTTCCTACGGAAGCACCATAGAAAACTACAGTGCAATTGTGTGAACGTATATAGTCGCACTGTATTCATGTATAGTTTGTCGTCACTCTTATTCCATACACGTACGTATATACGTATATATATACACACATGGGTATATACGTATATATACGTAGTGTATATCTTAACATATACGACAGTATATACTGTGCGACAAGGCTTGGTGATGAACTGTAAAAGTTTTCCACCGTCTGCCCAGTGAAATTACTTGTCATTCTGGTTGTTTTCGGGGGCTTGCTCCAGATTTGCTGTACGACGTATGTTTGAGATATAATATTTTTACGTATATAGTATATACGTATATAGACATGCTGACTGACATTCTGATGTAACATTCCGCGTGTCCGACGTGTACTATAATATACGGACTGACTGTGAACGTGTATATAAGGAGTTAAACTACATACGTACAGTTATATAGTGGATGTACACTGTACATACGTATTTATGAAATTTGACACAGTTTGGCACGAAGCCAAATAGTTTTCTCTCAGTGTGGAAAGTCAAGCTACACGTTAGCACTGGCGGGTATGCACATGTGTACATATTTCATCATATGTATATACGTATATGCAAAATAGTTTTGAATTTGCATTTTTTCTTTGGTGAATGTTATATGATATTAATAAACAGTGTGTAATATATTGGCGCAGATTGACGTATATAGTTGTTTTAATGCTGCTGGAGAAGAAGAAGAATGAATTCAATATATATACCATCTCAAGCGGAATCCCTTCCGTTGTGGCCCCTCCCCTTTTGAGCAGCATCAAACACCCATTAGTGCCTTTATTAGCAGGTATCTTGGGAACTAGAGAAATATTAATGTTGTGTATATCGTTTGACTACTCGAAGCTAAAGATATATGCGTATATTTATTCTGATGACTTCATGGCAAACTGGTAAACACCCTCACCAGAGTAGACAGTACTAGCTGGCACCCTGGCTTACCTGGCTAGAAAAATATATACAGACATAGTTTTGCCTGGTAACCATTAATGGGAAGATGAGGCAATTGAAGGGGGGGGGGAGCGGGAGAGACTGAACATAAGAGGGGGGCTGGGCTCCGATTGGGTAGATATATGTGTACACACTTTTGGGGATTAATTTTGAGGGGGGAGGTGGACCCATGTGTGGTAGAAGGGGGGGGGCAATTCTCCCAAGCTCAAATGTGCCGGTTTCTTAATGTCTGACCACAATAATGGATCTTGTTTTTTTACTGGCCTACTTTCTAAGAGTGATTTCATCAAAAGCCAGGCTGTGAACAATGGGCTTGGTTTCTTTTGATTATGACAGAGCAGGCAACTTTGAAAAGAGTTTGAATTTAGATATATGTATATAATCACATATATGCGTATTTATGGTAGGTTAGCTGGACATTTGCCAAGTTCAGGTATATATTTATTGCTTATCCGATGGATGCTTGTGGGCTCAAACTAATTTTAGCTGATTAATTATGAATCACAAATCTGCATACGTATGTTCTGCACTAGGTATATAATTGTGTATAGGCATATATATACGTTTTAGTTTTTGCTTACTGAATACGTGTATTTACTCTGTACCCTAGTTGTTTACTAATTTAAGAACTTAGCTTGTAACTTATGCCAAATAAATCAGTTTGTTTCCAAAATACAGACATTTAGTTCCGGCAAACATGACGAATAGCCCTGTCATATACACTTGGATAGTTGGATGGGGTGTATGGGAACCACACTTTTCATTGATTGTCATTATATACATACATTATACATAGCTATAAATACGTAGATCATTCATTACTGTATGCATGCATGCGTAGTGGCGCAACCTGAAAAATTTCATAGGACAGGAATTAATTGATGTCGATTTTTTAAATGAGGTTAAATTCCCTTTCAATGCATCTTTAACGCAAAAACCGGACATTTTTTGTTCAAAGTTTTTTGTTAGCAACCGGAATAGATGTCGGCGTGAGCGTGTCTAGAGCCTTTCTGATTTGCAATGCAATGCAAGCTTCTTGTTTTAATTATCATGTCAATTAGACTCACTGATGTGATGTAATTAAAACAATGGGGAATTAAGGATCTGTTTTGATGTTCCCAATTTGGCAAAAACATATACGAGTAGTCAAGGAATAATAAGAAAACAACAATATCGTGAAAAACTGTGAGCTAGAGATTTCCTGGAGTCTTTGTGGGTTATTTTTTAGCCCTGAATTTTTGAAATTTGGAAATTAGAATTTCGCCATGCTTTATATATAACGTAGTCGTGTCCAAATATATATCCTCTGTATGATTGTGTTGTTGTTTCTTGGTTCCTAAGACCTAAACCTTACAGAGTTTACATACGTATATATATATATATATATAACATGTATATAAGTCAGCAGCTATAATAATCTAAAAGGTCATTTTTAAATCCGAATTCTCACTGGTCAGTGGCACTAACATATTAAATTTGTCATATTGACCCCCCCCCTGTTTCAGACCCCTTGGCCATCAGGACGAGTCCCCCCCGACCGCCGCTGGGACCGTTGCCTCGCCCACCCCCTCTGGTGGATCCCTACAATTCGATCCCGCCTCCCTACGATTTGGCGACCAGTTAGTTTTTTTCAGTTGTTTTATATAGTCGTTTTAGTTATGATATTTTTGTGTTTTTGTTTTTGATTAGTAGTGTTCTTAATGGTTTTTAGGATTATATTATTATATATTTTGTTTTTTGCAGTTTTTATGAGTTTTACTTTTAGTAGTTATATATATTATTCATGAGTTGTTTTATTAGTTTTAGTATTTAGATTTGTTTTTCGTTTTGGCTTTTATATGTCTGTTTATGTCGACAGAAAGTAGACTGCAATACCGAATAGCAATTGAATGTTTAATTTCGTTGTATATGTTTTATATGTTTTTCTTTCATTTTTACTTGTTAGTATTTTCCTCTTTTTATTTTATGGCAGAAAAGAATTGAAGCAATAAGCATTAATATTAAATGTGGCTTAATTTAGTTTTGTATTTTATATGTCCACTTTTAACAATTAGTTATTTTGTGGTTTGGTCCCCTCCGCTATTGTCAAGTGTATTTTCTGAGTATTCTCGTTAAATATGTATGAACCTCACTGTTTAGCCAAGTCACCATTAATACCACTAAGTTTTTGGAATGCGTAAGTAACACAAAAACACTGGTAGAGGTATCTGCCACTTGCTAAGCGCATACGTATAGCACAAGGGGGGACCTTAAAAAGGATATATTTATTTTTGATTAACGACTTTGATACAATTTCATATCAAACTTGGAGTAGATTTACACAATATTTTCACTAGCAGGAGATAATTTGGTGTCACAAATTATTGTGAAGCTTTGCAGAAATCTTATAAATTACTCTCAACACCGGTTTTATTGTCCTATATCCGGCACATTGCTAAAAATTCGGCACCTCTTTCCGAACAGTACCGGATATGATATAATGACTCTGTGTGGAATGAACAAGCTCCAAGAGCTGCTTCATTCTCGCACGGCCATTATATCATATTATATGGCGCTGTTCGGGAATAATGGTGTCGGATATGGGCGTGGGCTGTTTTATTTTACATGTAAGAATATTGTACATGTATAAATTATCTGTATTTAATATATGTTTTTTTTTCAGTGGCGTGGGCATTCCATTTCTGCACAAGGTGACAGTCTACAATCCTACCAACCAAAAAATTCGGTTCGATGCCATAGCCGGCTCCAGTATTCACTTCCATTGCTCATTCTTTGAACATAAAGTAGGTTGAAATTGAAGTGGCGAATTCGGAAAAAATGCGTGGTTTTTTACGGCTAATGTTCTACATCTAAATGCGAGTGGTGATGATATCGATATCGATATTAGTAATAATTATTGATCTACGATAGCTTTTTTGCTCTGGCTTACGATACGAGCTTACGGACGAATAAAGCCCTGTTTACATGTCCAATACCTATTGTTTCGTCCTGTGTCAAATCGGTTTTTTTTCAAAACGGCCGATGCTCAATTTATGCTCATTTTTAAGTTCGAATGCTCAAAATTTTTTATCGTTTTTTGAAAACTTTTTGCACTGTTGCATGCATACATGTACACGGGGTCTTGGTCTGAGGGGGCTTGTCACGGATTTTCGAAGTTTTAAGGGAGCTTGAACTGACTAAAACAAAAAATTGCCAAATTTAGGCTAAACTTCTGAATTTTTCTAAAAAATTGTGGTCCCTTTTGCGATTTTTTAGCTTTTTGGACATTTTTAAAGCATTTCACAGCGATTTTAGACAATTTTTCAGTCTTCGTGCACCTTTTTTCAGCACCAAGCAGGGGAGCTTGTACCAAGATGTTTAATTTTTAGACCGAATTTGGTGAGACGTATCAGACACTATTTCCGACAAAAAATTAAAACAAAAGATGGGAGCTTCACATCAGACATAACAGATAGGTACTCTTTTAGTAAACGTGCAAATGCAGCATTATGAACTCATCTATACTTGCATCATTGGCTTTGATAAAAGAAATAACAGGGAATAGTGTATATATATAAGCGACAGAGTTGCATGGGTCTGGGGGCGGTAGCCCCCAGGAAAAAATCTAGAATTTTTGTATTTGTTGGCCGAATTTGGTAAATTGGAGACGTATCAGAACTTTTTCGGCCGAGCAAATAAACACCAAAGGGGTACCCTTGCTTGTGTAAAAATTTAGTCTCTGGGAAAAAATTTGGAGGGGGAGCTCTCTCCATTCCCTCCCTCCAACGGGTATATACGCCCTCGCCTGGCGACGCCCATGTCTTGATATTATAAAGACCCTATATACTTGTTACATAACTTGAAATAAACTATGCAAATTACAAGCATAAGGTGATTAATTGCAATTTAGGGTTTGGTACTTTGGTGGCTTAACAAACAGTTTCATGTTTTAGAAATACCCGAAAAAAATTTACGACCGACAAAAGAATCAAAGGGGGTACCCTTGTGTAAAATGTGATTCCGGAAATTTTTTTAACAGTTTCTCAAGTTTTACTCCTGATGACGGTTTTGGGCAATAGCAGCAATGCTCATTTGATGCTCATTTTTATTTCTCAATGCTCAAATGAGCACAAGTTTGAGCAAAAAAAACCGTGGTCAAGTCTAATGTCTAATGTATGCATCGATTCCCCACGACTTTTTTTCGAAATATGTCCTTGTCCCTGCGTGTCATTATGCACAAAAATGAACCGGGCCAAGCAAATTTTTCAGACAATTTGTTACTAACACGGACAATGTGCATTTATGACATCTTCTTCTCTGAGCTCTCCACCTTAAAAAAACACCTCAATTACGAACCTGGCTTTCAGTGACCTTTGACCTTTAGAGTGTCATAATTGTTTTTTAGATTCTTGAGCCTCGATCCCGGACAACGTTCGATGTGGTCTTTCTGGCTCGCAGTGAGGGCGTTATCGAGACCACCCTTTATATCCACTCGTCCTTGGGATCGTATAAATATATGGTGCTGCATTAGTGCTTTTTTTGCAATTTTTTTTAGAATTTTTTCAAGTTTTTTGGTTACAAGTTTGTAAACAATATACATAGTACTTAATTTTTTACGTTTAATGCAGTTTACTTTTTCGAACCAAGACGTGTGGCTCCGGATTTTAAAGGTCCCGGTCAGCATTAATTTCGTTCCAAGCTTATGGTGCCATTTTTCACGGAGAAGCTCAGAATAACAGTTGACCTAATCCGTCTAATCAGTTATGTTTCTGTTTTAGACCTCTTCATACGGATTAAAAAATTATGGGTGAAAAATTGAAAAGATTTAAAGTTTCAACCTAATCCGTTTATTCTGTTATGATTCTGTTATATATTTCTTTGTACGTTCACACAGATTAAAAATATTTATGGATGAAGACATTTTAGGTTTTTAATCCAATCCTTTTAATCCCTTATCCTTGTGGTTCTGTTTTAGATAATATATATCTGCATACAGATTAGAAAATTATAAGTGAAGAGATTTACAGTTTCAACCTTATCCATTTAATCCGTTATGGGTCTGTTATAGATAACCTAATCCGTTTAATCTGTTCTGGTTCTGTTGTAGGTCTCGGGCGTGGGCCTATCCAACCCGTACCGCCTGCGCCCCCTGGGAGCCCGAGTGCCCCTAAACGCCAGTCTAGCCTCCCCCATTCGCATGCACAACCCTTTTCCCCAGACCCTAAGGCTGCTGGAAATGTACACCAGTGGGGGCGATTTGCATCTGGAACTGCCCCCACCATTGCCCCATGCCCACGCACACACCAGCACCTATGCTGCCACTACTAGTCTATGGGTCAGTTTGACAGTGGGGGATATATTTTTGGACTTATATAATATAATATGCTGTCCCTTTTTCGGGTTGGAGACTATATACCGTTTTTTGAGATTTTTGTTGGATTTCGTTTCCTCATGTTTGAGTTAACGGAATTCTGCAATTTGTCGGGTTGGATTTTGTTAAGTTTCTAGCCGAACTAAAAATGAATAAAATGTCTCTTTCCATCCAATTTTTTTCTGTAGTGTGGTGCCCGTTCCTTATCTGAGATATTTTTCCTCGGGTTTAGCGTGGTACCCCCATTACTTTTATAAACCCCCTTCCCCCCTATGTCAAAAGTGACCATCTTAAGTGGTTCCGAAAATCATGCTGTGTTTTTTTTCATTCCAGGAAATTCCACCCTTCAGCACGAAAGAAGTGATGCGAGTTAGATTTCTGGCGAGCCAGACCAAAAATTCCACCGCCTTCATTCGCATTAAAACCAACGCCACGCAACAGGCACTTATTCTTCCTGTCGAAGTTCAGGTTACGGCAGGTAGGGCTGTGGAATAACACTCAATTTATGTTCAGGGCCCACTCGTATTTAAGGTCGAGTCAAATCATTCTTAGGGTCGATTCATACTTAGGGGCCTTGTCATTCAGACAGGGCAGAATAAGAGCTACTTTCAGAGGTCTTAAGACCTTGCAGCCAGCTCTTGCTTTTCTTTGTGCTGGCCGAGTTGTGCAACACACATTTGTCTCAGCCAGCACAGCTGTCTATCTAACTTGCTTAGTATATACGTAGCTGGCTTAGAGATACATACGTATGTACTTGCAGGTTAAAGTCCAACGTAGCGAAATTTCGACAGACCGATGTGACTGAAAGTGGCTTACATTTAACACACACAAGGGGGGCACAGACATTATATAAATGCTTACTGTTGGAACTTGGACATTCAGACAAAAAAACGTAATCGTGTAAAGTTTAATGTGTATTTACACCGACAAATGATTGTAGCTTTAAAATAATAATTTTTAACGTTGCCCTCTGCCCCCCTTCAAGAAGTTTGCACACGTCAAAAGGTTAGTGGTTAGTGGCTAGTGGTCTAGCTCTTGCAAGTAGCTGTAGTATAACTATAAACGCCTTAGTGAATACAGCAGATATATGGGGGGATGGGGGGGTGATGGGGCTTTGAATATTCTATATTTACCAGACCACTAACCACTAACCCTTTGACGTGTGCAAAACTTCTTGCAAGGGGGGCAGGGGGCAACGTTAAAAATTAGTATTTTATTTGAAAATTACAAACATTTGTTGGTGTAAATATATACACATTAAAATTTACATGTTATTAAGTTTTAAGTTTCTTTTGTGTGTATGTCCAAGTTCCAACAGTAAGCATTTATATAATCCAGTGTCTGTGCCCCCCTTGTGTGTGTTAAATGTAAGCCACTTTCAGTCACATCGGTATGTATTTCTAAGCCAGCTACGTACATACTAAGCAAGTTAAATAGACAGCTGTGCTGGCTGACAAATGTGTGTTGCACAACTCGGCCAGCACAAAGAAAAGCAAGAGCTGGCTGCAAGGTCTTAAGACCTCTGAAAGTAGCTCTTATTCTGTCCTGTCTGAATGACAAGGCCCCTTACAGCCGTATGTCTGTTCAGCCGACAAAATGACGAAATAATGACGTCACATGCGCTGGCTGATCCACTGCACTAGACTGTTAGTGACGTCATTCTGCAGGCTGAGTATGAATTGACCCTTACAGCTGTATGTCCGTTCAGCCGGCAAAATTATGAATAAATCACGCCACAAGCTGATCTTACGCAGTATTAGTGGCCTGATTATTTTGTTTTTTTATTTACGCCCAGAAGGTGTTCGAGCACTGTTTGGCGCACTGATTCACCTCTTTCTTGTGTTGGAGTTATACCAGGCTACGAGTAGTAACTCCAAAACAAGAGTTTTGGAGTTACTACTCGTAGTAATTGATTTACTGATTATCTTGTAATCATGCTCTGGCTGAACGGACATACGGCTCTATGTATGCATAGTGTATAGTAGTAGGGTACACTTATGTTGTATGAATGATAAGTTTTATGTATAATGATACACAATTGGGCACAGTCACAGATGATAAAATATTCTAATAAATATTAACAGTAATAGTAGTAGTAGTTACATGGTTAACAAACTGTTTGATTATTAAGTATACTAAGTTGTCTTTAAATCTTTGTTTGCACAGTTTTCTACGATGTGTCAGTTTCGTTACTTTATTATTTTTTGTATTGTTTTTTTTTCAGAGCCCGGCTTGTATGCAGAAAGTGATGTGCTGGATTTTGGTGTGATCCGCTCTGGGCCAGAGGAAATGCGAACACTGGCTTTGTCCGTTTACAACGCTGCCGGAAGGACACTTCACATTACTGTTGGTCAACTAGTTGGTCAAAATTGGCGGGGGGGGGGGGCTTTTCCGGTCAAATTTTGGAGACCCTTCCCCCCTGATTGACCCGAACTACCCTATATTCTTGTAAAATTTGAAATATGTGCCATTTTTACTAAATTTTGCCCTGGGCCCTCGATATTGGGGAAGGAGGGTCCCCCCTCCACCCATCCCTACTCATACATGCATGGGGAAAAGCATTAGTGTACTGTACTCTGTGCAACAACTGTACGCTTTGGCGCGTGGAGCCCTCGTGATTGTCTTGGTTCAAGTAACAGTGCGTATTAAGCAGAAACTATTGCCAGTAGAAGTTCCATTGAATTTCAAATAAGTTCTTTTTTGGTTGCACGATTGTTGTCCTTTATTTCAGGCCGTGCACAGTGAGCCACCGAATGAAGCCATGAGCGTGCAGACAGTGCCACAGGACTCGCGCATTGCCGCTGACAACCGACAAGCGCAGAAAATTGCAAAATTGGTTTTCAGAGGTTGGCCTCGGTTTGGTGGCGAATTGTTGGGCTTGTCTGCGCAGGATGGTTTTAGTATCATTTTCTGACTAATGGAAGTTTTGAAGTTGGTGGGGGGTGGGAGATAAAAAGTGAGGAGATTTTGACTCAGTGCCAATTCCTAAAATGGATTAAACGGATTAGATTAAAATTTATTTGTCAATAACTCAGGACATACTTATGAATTTATACGAAAGGTGCGATGGCAATTGTTTGTAGCACCTTCCACTTCTATACAAAATTTTTTCAGTCTACCTCAACATTGAGATAAGTTATTAGGCAAACAAATTTTAATTTAATCCGTTTAATCCATTCTAGGAATTGGTATCTGGGTATCCAACGTTTTTGGTCCGACTTCAGTTTGCTTCGGTAAAGGAATGGCCCCTAATGGGCATATAATTGGCACACCGATATGAAATTCCGTATAAGTATGAACCAGGATTTTACTAGGGTAAAATTGTTTTTTCAGCCTGCAGAGCTACGCGCGTCCACTACACTGGTCATATTGTGGTCAAGTCCAAAGAAGAATATACCCTGTCCGTGCCCTATGTTGTCAGGGTTTTACCAGGGTCAGTGCTTGAGTACTTTCTGTTTGATTTTATGCTAAAAAACCAGATTTCAAGGAAAATCACCCGGAATAATAATGTCGTAAGATTACTTAATGTGGTAATTCTAAAAAAATCGCAAGCCAGAAATTCGTATTGACTAGCACTTTATATACGTTTTTTTACATGGTTTGCATATTGCACTACGTACTGCAGCGACGTTTTGAACAGGTAATTAACGTCAAACATTAATAGTTTTTTTATTCTAGGCGGATCCCACCGAAAGTAATAAAGATATTGAGAAAAGTTTTTGTTAAAAATGAATTAACGTTAGAATTAAAAAAATAAGAAAATATTACAAAAAAATGCAATAACAAATAAAAATAAAGGAATACAAAAAATGAAAAAATCCAGTGATATTTCAGCAATATAGTGCACAGCCGGCAAGAGCTGTCGTTCTACGCCGGCCCGGACTCCTCTGTAGAAGCGTCCCTCCCGCGGACCGTCACCCTGACCAGCACCTTCGCCGAACCAGTGGCCGTTTCCGCCTGCAGACTGTCACGAAATTTGCAAAAATATTACACGGTATGGCTAATTTAAA
>JASANF010018511.1:0-162628 GCA_030248245.1 Trissonchulus sp. WLG1_4 | reverse complement strand
TAATTTTGGTCGGTACTGTATATAATAAACTTTTGGGAACGATTCTCAAACATATCCGTTTAGTATGATTTTGAAGTAGAGACTTTGTTTTAGTTTTTTTTTAACTATTTTATTGAGATATCTGCCTTAAAATAATAAAATAATAAATTGAGCACGCTGGAAAAAGACCAAAACATGTTGAAAATTTAGCTACTTAATTTTTGTCTGAATAATCCTTTTAACAAAGTCGGACACTTAACTAAAAGGATTCAACACGCTAATTATTAGGTCTGGGCCCGATTGATTAAACCAAATGTTCGTCGTTGAAAATTTTGGATGGATCAAAAGGCATATTCAACGACAAACAAAACACTGAATTACGGGACAAATGTTCGTCGTTGAAAATGTTCGTCGTTTATTAAGTTGGTGGTTGAAAATGCTCGCCGTTTAAAGTTCGTCGTTGAAAGTTGTCGTCGTTGAAAAATTTGGTTTTTACAACTAAAGCTTTGGTCTTTTACAACATTTTTACATTATATTTTGCAATTTTGCATTTTGCTTCAATAAATCGGGCCTTGGTGTTTCGATATAGAATTATGAAGCAGGCTTTTTTAACGTGTTTTAAACCGTCAGGACTAACACAAATCCGTTTAGTCTCACAAAAAACCCCATTTTATTTCTTTTTTCCTCATGCATACTCTATAAGGGTACTTAAACGACAGGTTATGACTTAATGTACGATGTTTTTAGCACTTTTTATTTCGGTCAAGTTATTTTACTGCACTTTTTTCGTTTCACTTGAGCGAAGAGGCAACTTTCACGCTTCAAGTATTTCTTCAAAAACTGATACTAAACTGACTAGTTTCTTTTTTAATCATTTTTATTTTTAGTATTTATTATCCTAAAATAAAAATTTTGAACGTGTCAGTTTTACAAGTCGGCATCAAAAAGTAAAATAAGGTTTAATAATTTTGTATAATGATATTAATTAGTAGGATATAAACTTTTTATTAAACTTGCTTCTTTTTAATTTATTATTTTTAATTACTTTTTATTAAGTTTTTAATATATACTTTTTGAATTAATTCATTCAGAAAATTTATGAATAGGCTCATTCATCGATTGTCTGGACTTGTTTAGAAACGTACTATAAAACGTTCTAAACCTCCTCACAAAACAAACGTATATATTACTGTGCACAGTACTGTGCAAAAAAAGTCCGCTCTTCGTCAGCGTACGACGAGCTTTGTCATTCGCGAAAAGTGACGAACGTTGGCCGGAGCCTATTGGTAGGTTGATCTGTAAGGCCGAGTCATTTCGTCCTTGTTCTTGTCCCCCCCCCATCAGACACCCCCCTGCCCCTCAACCCCCCACCTTCCCTCTTATTGCCAAAATAAAGTACAAAATCAAAAAATCGCAAAAAATTTACTGCCGCATCTAAAAAGAGCCCCAAGAATGAGTGAAAAATCAAAAAAGTAGAAATTTTTTTTGCTTTTGCCGGAAGTCGAACCAAAACCAGGACAACCCCCCTTTCCGATTGTTCCTGTGCATCTGTACTGTACTGTACTGTACAGACTGTACTGTATTAAAATATCTACTTTTTGTCCGTTACAGTTCAGGATATGCTTCGCATTTACTTACTACATTATGAAGTTAAGTATTTTGTTTTATTATTACTAATATTATTTATGATTAGATTAGATAGATTTGAGACTTTTGCTTATTTCGACTGGGTTAGTTAGACATTTCTGAACTTGAGAAATAAGTTTAGTTCGTTTAATTCGGTAAAGCAGTGGGCCCCCTTAAGCCATACTTTTTTGATTCTGAAAGTTGGCATGGTTTAGCCCAAATTTTTTATTATTTAAGAACTTCAAAGTCACAATCTTTTTGGCAAGCGGAAGTTTGTAATTCCTAAAAAGGCAAGTAGGCGTCGAGATTACCTCAATTTTTGCCCAAAGCACAATTTTTAGTCTTTTATTACACAATGAATTTTTGCATCAAGAAATAAATTGAAATTTTTAAATCCTTATTTCAACTTCATAAACTTTTATAAAACTTCTTTAATGTTCATTTTGTGTTAGAGGTTATGCGAAAAGTACTTTGCCGTATTGTCTAATATTTCATATGAATTCTTCACAATACGTTTGCAAATTCAGCAATCTATACGTTATATAATTTATACTTTTTCAGTTTAACTTAAATATTGATTGTAAAAATCAATAAATTTCCGACATATTTTAAAATTATGTTTTTTGGTATTTTTAGAAAGCAGAGTCGCCTCAGTTTTTATATTTTTACAGACCTTATATGCAATCTAGCTTCAATTGAAGCCGAAAAACCACTTTAGTCCTGAAGCAACACGTTTTGACGTTGAAAACAGTTGGTAATTAAATTTCACAGTGTTTTGTGTGTCTTGTTAGAAAAAGTGTAAAAACAAAACAAAAGCAAGAAAAAACTTTAACATGAAAGAGTAACAAAAAGTCACAATAAAAAATGCTTTTTTCAATGTCTGCGACCATTTTTTCTACACTGGCTTAAAGACAATATTTTATTAAAAACTTCTTTCTGCACAAGTTTAGTAGAAGTTTTTTTACCAGATAACCAACCCACATTACCATAATGGGCACGAGTATAAGCGCAGGAGGCTACGTTAGTCACAATGTCTATTTCATGACTAAAGTTTCACTGCTGAAAAAGTAACGCCACAGGGCAAAAGTTGTAAATGTTACGTCAAACACCTACTATACTTACAACTGTAAACAAAGCGAGTGCAGATGTTACTGTTTACTTGCGCGTCAGTGTAAAACAATTAGTTTTGTGTCAATTTTATTGCTATTTGTTGTTCAAACGCCACTGTATATTTTACGATGCTGTGAAACTCATACAACCTTAAGTATCGTCATTCTAAATGTTTTAACCTTTCTCAACTATTCCGTGAATAATTCGTTCTTCGAACCCAGAGTATTTAATGTGAAAATGAAAAATATGATCAAGAGCACATAATATGAAGAGTATGACATTCTCTGTATTATGCCGTGGGGCGTGCGCCACTGCGGAACGCAAAATAGCCGTTTTTTGTACTGTTTTGAGGAGTTTCAAGACACCGTACTCAACTGAGGGTGTATTCAGTTCAAGATTATGTACTGTTTTGAAGCGTATGGTACACCCCATTGCAAGTCACTCTAAAAGGCCTATCATAACTATGTCTTGAACGAAGGAGAGTACCCACCACTCAGTTGAGTAAGGTGTCTTAAAATGAGAAACCCCTACCAAACCGCACATAAAGTGGCTAGTATGCGCTCCGCATTGGACGAAAGGCCCAAGCCACAATAAGGACTTGTGTCATACTCTTCCTATTATGTACTCTTGGTATAACATATTTAAGCTTATTCGAGCAACTTCGGGTTACGGGAGCTAAGTTGCCTAAAAGTCATACGTCATGACCATGGGTTGTTGTGTGACCTTTTAACGATCTTCAGTTGGTTTCCAGCCATCTACCTTTTTTCTTATATCTTTTCTCTTTTATTTTCCACAGCTTTTTCACACAACGTTTCCTATTGCAATTTCTATTCAGGTTATTCCGTTACTATAAAATCATTATCAAATATTGTAACTCAATTTACTGTTCAAACTATTGACAATCAGCGGTTTACAAAAGTACTATAAATATTCTTGAACTTTTCACTGCAAGTAACAGTTTTTTCTGCATTATTGCGTTTTTTAACAAATTATGTACTGACACGTACCGAGTGAGTTTAGTTATTTATCATAAAAAATATCTAAAAAGTTTGCAAGTTTTCTGGTATGCGAGCAAAAAACGAGTAGCCTCGCAAAAAACTGACATTTTACGTCTAACAATTTTATGCTTTATGCTTCCAAACATTTTGGAAGTCACAACTTTTTGTAATTAAAACATGTATTACTAGACTCGTTTTTTTATTGTTTTATCTGTATTCTAGCTGTTTTTATTGTGTTTTTTACTGTAGTCATTTATTTTCAATTTATGTTTCATTGTTGATTATATGTTTTTTAAATTATAAAGATATTGAAAAAATTTCATGAATACTCAATAAACTTAATTTGATTTCTGAACAACTGCTCAAAAAGGTACACATAAAGAATATTGGTTGATTCAAACTGTAATAGACGTTTTTTCTACCATGTAAGATGCACTTTATGTAACGCCTTTCAGAGTAATTTCACGAATATTTTTCTGTGTACTCAACCAATTTCAACAAAATTCATTTCAGTTGGAACTTTCAAACTTTCCTACTCAAATTCTCATTTCTGAATGATAGAATTTTATAGAAACTCAGTAGTTGGTTCTGAAGCCTATTTTTTTCACTATGCACAAATTTTTTGTCTTTTTACGCAAACTTTTTCCATATTTAAGGTCAAATGACATAAAATTAACGACTTTGTGTATTTATGTACCATATCTTATACTTTGGGCAAAAAATAATGTATAAAATAAAAATTATTTTACAGTACATGCAAAAAAATTTATGATTAATGAGTGTGAGCAAAATTGCACATAATAGTAAAAAACTTTCGTCCGAAATTAAAAAGCTTCGTTACCAAAAAACGACAGTTATGTGCCAATAAATTTGCATAATTATCTACTGTCACGATAATGATCAAAAATTGTCTTCATCAAAAAACAATAAAAAATGACTACATTTTCAAAGGTTGACATTCGGAAAATTCAAAAAAATTAACAAGTTTTTGAAAAGTGTCATATTTTGCTTTGAGTCTTCCCTCTTTTTAGCGCATCTTTTTAGCCCATGCAAGCAGCCGTTATACTTGAGCAAACACCAGCGAAGCACGTTTTTATTTACATTTAATAATTTTTGACAGTTTTTTTGACAAAAGCTGAGGCTACTTTTTGACAAAACTTTGAAGTATTTTTAGGTTTTTTGATGCTTTTCTAGTTCCCTGCTTGAATGTTCCTCCTTGCTATTTCTACAGTGATTTTTTTAATTTTTTAATGTGTTTTTGTAATTTTTTTATATACATAAATGGTGTTTTGATGATGTTTTGTCGAAAATGAAGCAATTATTGGTAAAACAGCTAGAGTCGGATTATAGAAGTATTGCAACCACCAAGAGCTATGGGGTCAAACTCAAATTCTGGCTGTTTTTTTATTCTTTTTATTATCATTTTTTAGGAGGCAGTGTAACAATTTTTTATACCGAAAACTACTATGCATCAAATACTGTTGCATTAACCGCAAAAATTAAATTTTGCACTTGTGCATTAACAGCGCTATAAGAATTCCAAACACTTTCTTAATATATCAAACATATCCATAAAAAAGTTTGAAAAAGTGATGCATTATTAACACTATTAATTTAGTATTTTTTGAACCATTGTTTAATGGTATTGTTAGTACTGTACCACTAAATTTGAAACGATAGACTGCATAATTTTTCTTCTATTTGCTATGGTATTTTTTCTCGTTTCCACTTGAGTGTTTTAAACTTTTTTATTAAACGATTATTAATTATTTAACCATTATTTAAAGGTTTTTGGCAGTCTGTTTGATATTTAGGCATTGTTTAAAAATTTAAGGTTTTTGACAAAATCTATTTTTAAGTTTACAACCTGACAGTAAGACTGTAAAATTCTGTAAAAACCAGTAAATGCATGGTAACAACAAAAAAGCAAAAAATTAAATAACGCAACTATTGTCCAAAATTGTCGTGTCAGTTTGATTCCTACTTACAGCCGTACATGTCCGTTCAGTTTGGCTAATTTTAAAAAAAATGAAAGTCGTGCTTTGTTTTTGTTTTATTTCATTGATGTATTGTTTCGCTAGTTTTCTTTAACAAAATTGTGTTATTATTTATACAGACAAACAAAAGACTTAAATATTTATACTTGAAGAATAATAGAACGTTATACAGAAAATCTACACTATAAAATTAAAGATCTACACTTTTTCACGGTCTGCAATAATTCACAATCTACACTAATTCACAATCTACACTAATTCACGATCTACACCGCAGTACCGACAAAAATTACTTGCTACAGATTCCAAGTCAACAGCGGAGGGAGAGTCACTTGACTTCGGAGTCAAATGCCTCCGACTCCGCTCTGACTTCGGGGTCAGTGGGAAACAATTGTGGTCTTTACTGTATTTCACAACCTACATTGGTTCATGATCTACACTAAGTCATGCTCTACAAATCATCTCTGTTCCTATTCTAGCATCTTATGCCGCCTTTCCGATGGCTGTGACCCATTCCCTACTGCCCCCCACATAATGCACCCCTATGGCATGCTGGGGAAATTGAGCTACCCCCTGGTTTTGGCGGGGGCCCTAATGCTCATGACCTATTACCATTTATATACCAAACACGACCCCCCTGGTTACCCCATTTGCACCAACTGCGAGGATCATACCACCACTGTAGCCCAATACGCCAGCGGTTTGACTGTGGGGGGCCGATCCGACCAGTTGCAACTTTTGCGAACCCTGGTTCAGAATATTAATCATCATCCCGCTTGGTATGATGGTTATGGATTAAACGGATTAGATTAAAATTTGTTTGCTTGATAACCAATTAACTATTGTTAAATTATAGAACGGATTGTTGTATGACATGTGTTTATGAAGATTTAAGAAGAAATTTTTTAAAGTTCATTTTGGAAACAAATTTTAGTCGAATCCTCTAAACGCGAATTATGTAGAAAGTTGCAATAAACATGGTTTATTTATTGGTTTATTTTTTTACTTTATTTTTACCTTTTTAAAAAGTGAAGTGTCAGCTGACAAGTTAAGCCAGGTGTGCAGTCTGGTGATATAAATCTGAGTATAACATGACTAATGTTTATAAATGTGAGTTACAAAACAAGTTGGACTAATGTTTCAGGTTTCGCCAATTCCTCAACTCTCGCGACGTTCCTATGGTCGACGAGGATACCCGAACAACTTTTTGTTGGATCCCCAAAAACGCCTGCACCTACTTTAAAGCCTTGTTTTGTCGCAAGCAAGTAGCCAATTACTCCAATACCGAAACCGACCAAAGAGACCTGCTTCTGAGATTCGAGTGGATTCATGCGAAATGCTTTAAAAGTACATATATTTCAGTGAATGACTAACTTATTCTCGAGCTATTCCAGAATAGTTATTCTCGAATTGTTGTTCTTAATTTGACTGCGTCATTTTTATCTAACCGCAGCTTAGGAACTGGCCAAGCTGAAGAATCATTACCTTGAAGCTTTACATGATTGGACAATTAGTTAAGCGTATTAAACGGATTAGATTAAAATTTGTTAATAGCTCAAATGAAACGGCAAACATTTTCACGTCATTCCATAACACCTCCCTTAGTATAATCAAGCAGTGCACGTTTACCAAAAAATCTTAACCTCCCACTTGAGCACACAGCTAAAATTTAATTTAATCTCTTTAATTCTCTATTTAATCCACTTAATCCCAATTTCAGACGCCACCGGGATCACCAAATTCCACGGTCGTAATCACGACTATGTCTGGAAGGACCCTGAATGGCGTCGCTGGGTGATCGTCCGCCACCCTTTTGAGCGACTGTTTTCGGGCTACAAGGACAAATGCTTGACCAAAGGCACCTTTTGCTACGACTGTGGGGACGACCTCAAGTGTTTCCTGTTCAGGAACTATAACTATATACTCAGTTTAGCAAGGTACAGTCTAAGTACTGTTGCTGTTGTTGTTGTTGTTGTTGTTGTTGTTGTTGTTGTTGTTGTTGTTGTTGTTGTTGTTGTTGTTGTTGTTGTTGCTGCTTGTGCAAGTCTGACAATGGTAACAATTGTAAGTGCAAAATCAGGTGATTCGTTAAATTTGTCGAATAAGTTTATTACCAAAAGGTCTGACCGAAAATTGCGGAATCCTGTGAGAAAACAGGTACCGTGATTTTGAGACAATTCAGTTTACTCTTGGTGCCTGTAATTTGTTCTTTTCGTAGTGAAATCGCTTGTTTCTTTTTGTCTCAGGGTCCAGCACTGTTTGGTGAATTTTAATCAAATGGGTTGCAAAGAGACAGAAATTTTTTACCGGGATAAAGATTTCTTTAGTCTGTCTACAAGAACTATTAGACTTGGAAATCTTAAATATAAACAATTATGGTGTGCAACCGATGCTAATTTTTTAAAATATGCTTAGTCTAAGTTTTTATTTGCTATGCATAGCAAAATTCACAATTACTAAATTTTTTAAATAATATACTGCCTTAGTTTGTAGGAAAAGCAAAAAATTTAAAGCACGTGACTAATGTATTTTAACCTTCAATTTGTGATTGTTCCAGAAATCCAAAGCAGTTCACGTTGACCAGTGACAAGTATCAAATCGCAGACCACTTTTTCCCGCAATATTGGTTCTGTGATTTCCAACACCATCTTGACGATTGGACGCTCATTCATTATAACAGTACCGACGCTTTCAGGTGAATACAGTACGAGCTTTCGTCGTTTTATGAACGAAACCATTTTTTTATTGCTTAAAAAAGTGTGGTTAAGGATTAGTCTGGTGGAAGGAAATCTTTTGAGTCAGTCGGTTTAAACCACCTGGTTTCGTTTTTGGGCTCGTTTTGAGCTGGTTGTGAAACCATGCGGTTGCGAAAAAACCACAATAGGCCTATGTGTGTTGTGTGACTAAAGCCTTGCAACCTTACTTAATGAATGTGTTCTACTAGCTAAGCAGTATGACTATCGATCGCGTATCGTTGCAGGGTCTCAACAAAAACAGGAAAAAACATTTTCAGAAAAAATAGGTTATACTGGGAGACTCAAGAGGCTGTCATTTAGTGGAGTAGCACACTCAACACCACATAGTATGAAATTAGTTAGCTGACCCTTGCTGATTCCTGGGGCAAACGGAACCCTTAAAGTTGTGACGATTGCACAATTTCAGGTTTGCCATATTTGCTGTTAGATTGGGCTTAAGTTTAGGGCTTAGGCATCTTCACGTCAGACGTTGTTTTATTGGGCTGAAAACATGACGTGAATGTGAAATCAACACAAATGATGACTTGCGTTGTTTCAGCATTCAGTAAAAAATCCTAAATAAAAAATCCTTATAATTTTCAGAGAACACATTCGAAATCTGTTCAAGTCCGCGGGTTGGGATCCAGATATGCTAGACCGGGGCTGGGGCGTGGACTTTACGGAGCCTTTCATGAATCGACCAACCCAACACGCTCATTCCCTTAGCTCAAATGCCAGCTACCAAGAGTACGACCTACAGTTTCGGTCGAGTATATCACTGATTGATTACGCATTTCGAACTTATATGGCCGATTTCATTATGTTGCAATTTCCCATACCAGACTATGTTAGAGAACGATGTGCCGAAGTGCTGCCCCAGCATCGATTTAGATACGCCATTTGCAGTTTTGTCGATGTTATTAGATGATGGAACCGATTTTGTGTGGGCTGGATTTAAAATTGGATTTAGTGAATTTGATTTGGGGTGATTTTATTAACGATCGATTCATACTTACAGCTGTGGTGTCCGTTCAGCCGCTAAAATTACAAAATAATCACGCCGCAAGCTGATCTTGTAGACTTTGAATGCGTGATTATTTCGTAATTTTGCCGGCTGAACGGACATACGGCTGCTAACTAAATGGACTGTAACAAAAGCAAAAAAATGCATGACATTTAAATTTGAATTTTGTTCCATACTTGCGCTATTTGGAAATTTTATGATTTATATATGTGATTACACTGTGTTTTAGTGTTTTTTAGTTAAGTAAATAACAAATGAAGTAGCTAAGTTCAATTTTGAATTAAGCCCTTATGATGTTCAAATTGTGTATTTCAAAAAAACTTTTACATTTATTATTGGGTAACAATGTATACCTATGTAAGTAAAAAATTATGCAAACAAAAAACCGAACATTGAACAAGAGTAAGTGCCGAATAACTAAAAAGTATAGTAATTTCAGCAATATATGATGAATAAAGACCAAATTTTCTTCGATAATTCTATAAATTTGTTATCTTGATTACAGTGATCCCAATTCTGCCAAAAATTTAGGTTTGATTTATGTGTTATTGTATGTGTCCGATGTAATTTTGTGTTTTTTCAGTGTTCATGTTTAATCATTTTAAAAATGTTTTTGAGTCGCCGTTAAAAAGATTCATCATGAATTACCACTGGTGAACCTAAAAAGTTATGAAAAGGATAACAAAATAACAATATAATAACATAAAAATTAATTATTTTGAATTGGCTGGAGTAATTTTCATTAACTAAATTATCTTTTTCATCATTGAAAGCTGCGTAGAATTACCTCCGCACTTTAGTACGCAACTTTGACGCAACATTGCTGTGCAAAATATTGTGCAGAAAATAAACTTTTAATTCAACCCGGCTTTGGAAGAGTTTCAGTAACAGCAATTAAGGAATATCCGTTATTGTGCCATTTTAGATGAGTACGGTACTATAGAATTATTGACATATAATTAAGTATATTCATATAAAGCGGCAAACTTTTAAAAATGCTCTATTCAAACCCTTGTCCGTTTGTGTTCCTTATTTGACATTCAGTCAAGAAATTAAGCATAATTATATAGCTAATCACATTTATGAGAAGAGTCCCATATCATAATTATATTTTATCATATTCTATTTTGAAATTGAGCAAGAACTGAAACTTTCCTATATAATTAACTTCTTTCTCAGCTTCTTTATGGAGCCGAAACCCATACTTGTAGACAGTTGATTTGTAAAATAGACGTGATATTATCATTGTTTTTGTTAAGTATAATGTTATTATAATAAAATTATCGTCTTAGTCGAGTTAATAACTGCAATGTCTTAAATTAATGACAAATAAATGAAGTATTTTTCGCATGTAGGGTTCGAAATTGAAATTTAATCAACACGATCAAAATCTGCGATAATTTGAGCTCCGGTTGTTTTCGGTGTATATATTCAAGTGTTGTTTCAGTATACTACAATTATAACTAAAAAAGTTTCAGTATGTGATACTGAAACTGAATGACATTCGCTATGCTTTTACTATAACCAAAGCAAAACTAAATTTCAGCCGCTAAACTATAACTGTATCAAAACTATATTAAAATTTCTATAAAATAACACTACATACATTTTCCACAATTACCCTGACTTCAGGTCTTCAGGAGATATGAAGCAGTATCTTCATGACAGTCTTATTACCGTGTGAAGTAAGATAGGCCCCAGTACTTAAAAGGATTCACGACAGCTCATTATCGGTCCAGTATAGCTTAACGGTAGAGCGCTGGTCAGCAAATTCAAAGATGGGTGATTCGAATCCCCCTTGCGCAATTTTGATGGTGATGATGATGATGCTGTCCTTCTTTCAGTAAGTATTCTGCCTTCATTTCTCGACACCTGTACTATCTTTGTATGTGGACTAGGACTATAGAACCCTAGATTTACGTTGACACTTCAACCCTAAGTTATATACTTCTGCTATATGGCATATGATTGAGAATGTCCTGTGAGTTTCTGTATTGGTCAATTTCGTAGACATGCATTAATACCGCAAATGAGTCCCAGGGGTTTAATTGTTTCGTGAAGATGCAATTCATTATAACTGGTTGATTTTTTGTATAAATTTTGTATAAAGTTTAAATCAAATTTAGTGACAATTTCACATCAAATTCCGGTTCACACTTGTCCTCAAGGGCACAGGGACAGAGACAAGGACAAATTTAGGTCAGCTGCTGTAAAAAATTGACTGAGCTAATTATTTGTATACGGTATTATTTGTATTAATTTGTAATTATTAGTGACTTCAACTATCGTGCAAAAAATTGGCAAATTTGGTTATGTAGTTTTATTGAAATTGCTTATGGACAAAGACAAGAAGAAGTATGAGCCGGGCTTCTCAACCCGACTAACCCTACTATTCAGTAAAAAGCGCAAGTAGACCTTTTGATATACTTTTACATACCTAATGTCATAACAAAACTTAATTACATAGTAGGCCTATCCTCGGTAAAAATATACACTATTATTTACTACTGCTGCTGAACCACTGCTAAGTAACGTTGTGTTAGCAGTTTTTGTCCCTTCTAGAGAATGAACCTATGTTATCAGATTTTACTCCGATAACAGAAATATATGCGCAAATTGTGCAACAGGCCGGCCTATGATTTGTGTGTAATCCTAGCCCCCAAACGACCTGCTCTATTTTCCCACATGGGGGGTGCCGATCCAACTGAAAGAAAATTAGAACGGTAAAAACTGTGGAGTTGCATCGCATTCAACCAACTTCAGAACCTGCAAATAAACAAAAGCAAGTACTTAACCCTTTCCCGCATACTGTTACATAGCCTAAGTGGAAAAATTGCAGTTAGTGAAACATGAACGTGAAATCTTATACTAGTGAAACCTGTCGGCTTTATGTTTCACAGAATCTGTTACTTCACGAGGATGCCTTAGGTATCCGAGTGAAGCGAGCCGGTGGCCAAGTGGCTAAATGTGACAGTCCTGCCACAAAGCTGCCCCGGTGACGCAGAACTCAGCACCAGCACATCCACTACCCCAAGTCCCCTTTTTAGGGCAAAGGATTAAACCAACACAACAGATAGGTATAAAAATAGCTATAAAGATAGGTCATTTATGTCATCATCTGGATCAAACAATTTTCCTGTTATTCCATTAAGCCTGGTACATACTCGTCCCTAAGCAAAGTCCCTGTCCGTAAGCGCTCTCCTTGTCCCTGTGCTTAGGAGTTCTTGTCCATGTGTCCTCATGCTTGTCCCTGTCGTTAAGAAATGTCCCTAAGGTCTATAGGAAATGTAGAATACAAACCTAGACTCAAGCAACGCAAACCTAGACTAAAAGCAACAGCGAGACAACAGTCAACACACAAACTTAAACTGAAATCAAAGCGAGCCAACTAAGACCCAATTCTCAAACCAACGACAAATAGGGATAGACTACAGGCAACGCAAACCTAGACTCAAAGCAACAGCGAGCCACCTATGAACCTAATCTCAAACCAACAGCAAACAGACATACCTACATATCTACTTAGACTACACAGGCGACACAAACAAACCTAGACTTTAAGCAGCACAAACCTAGACTCAAAGCAACAGCGAGAAAATAAGGCCCATATTCTTAAACCAACAGCAAACAGACATACCTGGGCTACAGGCGACACACAGCAACACAAACCTAGACTCAAAGCAACAGCGAGCCAACTAAGGCGAGACTTCGTTCTCAGACCAAGAGCAACGTGGACTACAGGCAAAACAAACCTAGACTCAGAGCAACAGCGAGAAAAATAGACTCAAAGCAACAACGAGAAAAATAAGTCCCTATTCTCAAACCAACAGCAAACAGACATACCTAGACTCTAAGCATCACAAACCTAGACTCCAAGCAACAGCGAGACAAGGGGCAACACACAAACCTAGACTAAAAGCAATAGAGAGCCAACTAAGACGAGACTCCACTCTCAAACAAACAGCAAACAGACATAGACTACGGGCAACAGAAACCTATACTGAAAGCAACAGCAACAGATTATACCTACATACCTAGTAGACTACAGGCGACACAAACTCTAAGCAACACAAATCTAGACTGAAAGCAACAGCGAGACAAATAAGACCCTATCCTCAAGCCAACAGCAAACAGACGTACCTACAGGCGACACAAAGCAACACAAACCTAGACTAAAAGCAACAGCTAGACAACAGGCAACACACAAACCTAGACTCAAGCAACAGCGCGCCAACTAAGACGAGACCCCATTCACAGACCAAGAGCAACTTCGACTACAGGCAACACAAACCTAGGCTCAACGCAAAAGCAACACATACTCAGACTCAAAACAACGGCGAGTAAGCTTAACTTATATCCTATTCTCATACCAACAAGACTACGGACAGGCAACACAAACCTAGAAAGCAACATCGGACAAACACAAACCCAGCCTGTGTTTGTAATACCTGTCTTAATTTCTGGGTCCGATTTATCGGAGCAACATGTTTGTCGTTGAAATTGTCTTCTGTTGAAAATTTCAACTGCGAGCGAAATCCGAACATTTGTCCTATAATTCAGTGATACATATATGTATGTTCGCCGTTGAAAATGTCTCGATCAATCCAAATTTTTCAATGGCAAGCATTAGGTATGCTATGCTTCGATAATCAGGCCCTGGTGAGGTAGCGGAGACGAGCTCCGCACCCATGCGTTCGACCTAATGGCAATTGAAAATCTGTAGTCTCAATATCGGACTCACAAAATACCAAGAGTACAATAATACATATCGACCGGTGCACTGTTCAATCAATCAGGACAATTCAACTAAGATAAGGAAGAGTCATCATAGCCATTATGTAGGTACGCATGAGACTGTGAGAATCATGATACTATGAACACCTCTGGGGAGGAAACCTGCCCTTTTAGGGGCAGCTTGTTCTTGCTGTGAGCATTTCATAAATATTATGTTTTCCGATTCCACTTCATTTTTTAAAGTATAATAATCTTGAATTATTTTTCTGTTTTAGCGCACTGTGATCAATGCAGATAATATCAAGAGTAAATAATAAGGTTGCTATTATGTACTCTTGATAATACTAATATAATCAGAATTAGTGCATATTAAGGTGGCGCTTAGGGAAACCAACTTTGGCGTTTAATTTTTTTCAGCTGCATTTTTGATCATAATGTCTTGTAGAAAAGTTGTTCAGAATGAAAAGGGCTTTCATTTGATGTGCATATTGTGATTAAAAAATTTTTTTAAATTTTTTTGACAATTTTGTAACCGTAGCTTAAAATTTTTTGTTTCAATATAAAATGATCACTCATATCACTGAAATGTGCGGTTTCTTAGCTTTAAATTGATGTATTAAACATAAGAATACGTTGAAGCTTTGCAGAGTAATTTTGCCGTGAAAATGCAAATCAAAAATGAAAAACCTAAAAAGCTGATAAATCTTCGAAAAAGTCAAATTTTTGATTTAATTTCTTAAAAAATTGAGTATGGCTTTTGGTAACTTTTTCAACGGAAATATGCAGTCCTAGAAAAGGTCTAATTTTTGAAAAAGTGAAACGTGTGGGCGAACCTTACATTTTTGTGTAGCGAAATCGACTACTTTTTTTGGACCTAGGTCCCAGCTGCCGATTGCGATCGAGTTGAAAATTTGCACAATGAAAGAAAGAATATAAATGCAGACGTGAAAGTTTTTCGATTTTCAAATTTTGGCTCGCAGCACTTTTTGTAGTCGCTCAAACACAAACGATTTTTGAAAAATCGTTTTTTTGCAAAATCAAAAATAGAAATCAAAAATCGAAGATCAATCACGTCTAGAGTTTTGAATGATCTTTCTATTGATACCAAGATCGTCAAAATCGGTTGAAGTTTCGCTGAGCTAGGTCAAAAATAAAATTAGTGTGAATAGGAAATTCGACATGATCATAAAATTTGACACATTCACATTAAAGTGCTGAAATGTATTGTAAATAGGTTTTTTTGAGGTCTCTTTGATGTAAAATCAAAATGGTATTAGTACTGACAGCATGAGCTTAGCGCCAAACATGACTTTTTGAGGTGAGCGCCACCTTAAAGTATCCAATACTGTGTGTATGCCTATATGCCTATTTGGGTTCTTTACTTTGTTCAGATACGGCAAAATAGGCTCTTGCTAACTCCTTTTTGGTAATCCAAATCTTTGTTTTTCCGAGTATCGCACTTATTTTGGCTCATTTTTGTGAAAGTGTTCATTTTTTGCTAAAATCAGCTAAAAGAGGCAAATTATTTCATTAAGAATTTTGCCTAATAGGTGGATCAAATTACAGCATTTTACCTATACTGTTTTCTATGGCTTGGTTTTGGAGATTACGTTAGAACTTTATATTCCAATAAGCTTTTTTTGTATCCGTAGACGATTATTACTTCTAATAGTAAAATAATAAATAAACAGAATAACATAATACCATATTATAATAAGCTTATATTTTTACGCGGCCCCCTCAGGGGCCGCGTATGAGGGGGCCGCGTATTGTACTATATTCAGATTTTCAAACTCCTACGTTTTTTTGGGTAGGTCGAATTTCTAGTGTTAACTAACACTAGAAGGGTAAGTACTTCTCTCAGCTCTGTCATAATATCATGCAACTTGGCTGAACTGTCATGCTCTGAAAATGCCGTAGAATGCAAAACATCCAGCTCCGGGGTGGAATCGAACCACCAACATTCTGATCATTATCAGAGGCTCTGTAGATGCACGCAGCACTACTAACTGAGCCAACCGGGCTGATATACGAACTTCAAAAATTGCTCATAATATACTTCGATCGATCACACCTAATGCAACGAAACAAATTTTGATTTTGATTTTTTAAACGAAACAATCAGCTAATGATGATTAATACAGCATATGATAAAAAATGGTATGGGGCGTACATATCTCATGAAACATAATTTGACATGAATTATATTTCTATTCTCTGCTATCAACATATCAACAGTATTGTTTTTCCGATGTTAACATTCATATACACTTCTGGTTGTTTGTGACTTTCACAATTTCTCAACCAAAGTTGAAACTCAGCTTGAGTAGCGTTAACGAAAGTCTTACCTTGTGTTCTCAGTGGTACAGTGGTTAGTTCTTATGACTTTGAATCGAAGGAACCGAGTTCGAATCTCGGTGATATCAGTTGTTTTAAACAAAGAAACTGAGTCTTGAATTTTTCGGTCTACAAGCTCAAAACTGAGCAATTTGAAGCTAGTACTACCAAAAAATTGCATCTAGACTGAAAGTTTAACAAAATTTGCCATTCACGACACCCTGGTTAACCCTTTCATGCCGAGACTTTCCCTGCAAAGGCAGCTGGACTCTGACACCCTCTAGTTTTTTGGCCATTGCTCGAGCTACGTGCGTCGTAGAGAGATCGCGAAACCGCCATTCGACAGAGAAATGAATGGTGAACAAAACATAATTGATTAAGGGTCTAGGTCGCACCGTTTTTGAGTTATAAGCGCTCAAAGGTGGAAGTTTGTGAAAATTTGCGCCATCGCTCAGGCATAATATGTACCTCACCTTAGAGTATTAACACAGAAACCGTGCGCTTTCCATAGTTGAATGCTAAAAATAAACTACAATATCCGCTGTATCTGATGCACAAAAAGCTGACTGCCGGAGTTGCGATTAATTAGCATAATGTGGCCATAAAGAAAATACTACTTTTGGGATGAAAAAAGTCAAATTTTCACATTGCTTAACTAAGCATAGGTTTTGTTGTATGGCAGTAGAAGTAAAACTTGGCTGCTAAATACAAAGATCTACGATTGGTAAAAAAAAAAGGTTCGAGGATTAGCTGACTGGAACAAATTAGCCAAGTTTAATAGACCCAGATAGAGTATTCATAACGTTGGTGCCATATGGCCCGTCCAGGCATGAAAGGGTTAAATGCGACTGTAATTTTGATTAATTTTTCGAAATAAGCTTTTGACCTAAAAATTTATTAGTTTTTTCTTAAGACATGCTTCGAGCTACTCAGCAGTAAATGTGAGCAGCACGATGGACTTGAAAATCTTTTATCCAAAAATAATGGCCGCGTTTAATATTTCCTGTGGAATATTGACACTCAAACCTCACAATGTAACCACTTCTCACTCAGTAGAAGAGCTTGTCTGATTTACACTCGCCACTTTTTTCTTTGTGTGCCAAAAATTGAGAGCAAAATGAACGCATTCATGTAAAATATGCATGGTTTAAGTTAGATTGAAGACCCAGTAGCTCAACGGTAAAGCGCTAGTACAATGCAGACTCAGAGATGGGTGGTTCGAATCCCTCCTGGGTCATTCTGATGTTGATGCTCTGTTTCAATAATTTTCCGCCATTTTTTGACAAGTGTAATGAAGTGAATATGTAATTTGTCAGTCTTCAACAGGAAATTATTGTATATAACAAAAGAAACTGATTTTATTGCAAGAAACTTTTCTTTCATGTAACAACATATTATATAATACCAACACTTATAACGATGACCAAAGTAGCTAATAATTAAAAAAATCAATGTTTACAATATTCTAAAAAGTATTATGAACATTCAACGAGCATCCATTACAACTTTTGGTGCTAGATAGTAAAAGCACTTGGACTTGACATCATTTTCGATTAAAAAATTACTTGGTTCATTAATATTAATTGCGACATAAATTTTTTAGTAGAGATTCTTTATTCTACAATGGTCACGTATTAAGTTTAACTAGTCCATTGACTATTTTTACAACTTATTTTTGCGACTCAACTTTTTTCATGTTACATAATAATTAAGTGCTAAGTTCAGGCTATGTCATATTTCAACTCTAATTCTGCATTATTTTATGGTAAAATCGAGTTAAAACAATTAATCTGAAATAGTTTAAGCTGAATTTGAGTTAAAACAACAAATCTGAATTAGTTTAAGCTGCATTTGAGTTGAAGCTTTAATTCTGCAATAGTTTAAACTGTATTTAAGCTAAAACAATATTCCTGCATTAGTTTAAGCTGAATTTCATTTAAAACAACAAATCTAAATTAGCTTAAGCTGAATCTGAGTTAAAACAATAAATCTGAATCATGTTAAGCTGCATTTGAGTTAAAACTCTAATTCTGCATTATTTTATGGTGAGTTCGAGTTAAAACAATAAATCTGGGTTAGTTTACGCTGAATTTGAATGAAAACAATAAATCTGAAATAGATTAAGCTGCATTTGAGTTAAATGTTAAAACTCTAATTCTGCATTGGTTTAAGTTGTATTAGAGTTAAGGTGGCCCTCCGAGAATTTGCGCGTACTTCAAAATTTGTAAATTCGTACTTTCTTGGTTATATTGGAAATAGCAAGATGCCCTGTATTAAATTAAGCATTTTTGCGAAAGGATTTGTCTCAATTCATTTTTTGTGTTTGTCACGTGACTTGCGAAAACCTTATTTACAGGACACACATAACTGAATTCAAACTGTATCTATTTGGACAATCCCATAGCTCGTTTGAAAGATTTTCAAATGTCTAGGACGACAAATTTTTTGATTTGTGAATTTCGTTTTAAATTTTTAATTATGACGATTTTTAACTTTTCAGGCAACTTTAACGACAAGTATCTCGCTTCAAAGTACATTTATTGAAAAATTAAAAATTAGCTTCTTTGACTTTTTGTCTATTTTGTGTCCAAATTAAGCTACCTTATTAAGCCATCTTAAGCCAATAGCTGTGCAGTAGTTTAGGCTGTGTTTCAGCTAAAACAATAATTCTGCATTAGTTCCTTCAGCAAAAAATATTTCTGCATTATGTAGTTTAATCTGAATTTGAGTTAAAACATTAAATCTGAATTAGTTTAATTTGAGTTTGAGTTAAACACTAAATCTGACTTGGTTTTAAGCTGCATTTGACCTAAAACAATATTAATGTATGAATAAGGTTAGGGCGATAGTGTCGCCAAAGCAGTTTTGATCTTAGGTTGAAAAAAGAAAGCTTTTTGCTTTGAAATAGTACGTTCAGTGAAAAACTAGTCCAACGCTGTATCATGTCAAATAATTATTGCCAGGCATTCGACTACCGATATCGACCAATATTACTCTTGGTTGGACCAATCGCCATTTTTAGGCCAGACATCACACAATAGGGTCGTATGTAATAGATCAGCAAAGCACGGAAGATTCCAGATTGGTCAGCTTCTGAAGTACACATAATGTGTGGACGCACAATTTTTTGTCACTCATACGAAAAAAAATAAAGTTTTTCCTTAGATTTTAAAATAAGCTTCTAGATTTATCACAATTTATGATTATTGCTGTGACCACTTCACCGTTTTCACAGTTTCACAAGGTATTACAGGACAACTAGGCATGGGCACGTTTACAAAAATCTGAAAACGTTTAAACGCTCGTGTTTACAGATGAGAAAACGCGTTTAAACGTTTAAACTCATTTTCCGGTTGTAAACGTTTTTTGACCGTTTAAACGTTTAAACGTAAACGCACAAAAAGTTATCCACTGGGAATCGACGATGTCACCTTATGGTTGCAAACCGAACAAACTAACCACTAGACTACTGGGATTCCTAAAGATTTGATGCTTCACTAGAAGTCATAAACGTAACAGTACTGCCAGGTTTCAAACTGACACGGCACCTAGAACCAAGTTAAGTTTACGGAATTTAACATTTAACATTTCATCAATAAACATAAACAGCAAACAGAAATCAGTGAACTTCAGTGATTAATCATCACTCAGTAAGTACCTTCCAAGTTCCAATTGCTGAAAGCTTTTGATTTAGATTTTGCAGTTTAAATGGCTGCAAAAGAAGACGCTTTTTGTGGGAAATACGTTATGTAATTAAAAATTAAAATTTCGCTGGCCCAACAGGTTTACTATGGCCTTTGAACAATGTACTTAAAAGTTTATGCCTGATACTTACTGAATACTTTTGCCGAAAACTTAGCTTCTTTTAGGCCTATTTGATGTACAATTAAAGTGATATTGCTACTAATTGCATAAGCTTAGCGCCATACATGACTTTTTTGCTGAGCGCTATCTTAAGCTTCATTTGAGTTTAAAAAATAATTTTGCATTACTTCAAGTTGCGTTTGAGTTAAAGCAACTGTGTATTAGTTTAAGCTGTATTTGAGCTAAAAAAATTTCTGCATTAGTTTAAGCTGCATTTGAGCAAAAACAATATTTCATTAAAATTTCTGTAAAACTGGAGTCCGTCTTTATGTTTTTCAGATTTCGCGGGTGATTGTATTAACTCAAGTGCTGCTAAAACTACTGCACAATTGTTGTTTTAACTCAAATAAAGCTTAAACCAATGCAAAATGATTGTTTTAACTCAAATCCAGGCTACACTAATGCACAATTAATGTTTTAACTCAAATAAAGCTTAACCTAATGCAGAATTATTGGTGTAACTCAAATGCAGCTTAAACTAATGCACAATTATTGTTTTAAGTCAAATGTCTCAACTCAAATATATACAGTACCGATCAGAATTAACTACCTATGATGCTGGAGTCAGCCTCACTGATCGAGCCATAGCGTCACTGACTGCAGTCATTGCATTGACGTCACAGGTCCAATAAATTGGATTCAATTAAATTTTTATTGAATTTCATTAAGTGACTCCGATGTCAGAGTCAGTGACTCCGGAATCACGCTCACATTAGTCATCACTCATCAGCTAAACTGGATACTGAACGGGAAGTATACCTATATACTGAAACAACCTGCAGAAACTGACTGATGACTCATGTGAGCGCGCGAAATCACTGACTCTGACTCCGGAGTCAGTTAATGAAATTCAATATGCCAAATAAAAATTTTATTGAACCTGTGACGTAAACGCAATGGCTGCAGTCACTACCGCTATGGGTCGATCAGTGATGCTGACCGCAGCATCATAGGTAGTTCATTCTGATCAGTACTGTACAGCTGGAGCTAATGCAGATTGTTTTGTCCCGTTAAAGTTCACATTTACTATTTCTACAACTTTAGTTTACTTCCGATGATGATTTTTTTCATGTTATAACTGCGTCCTATACTATTTCACTGGATAAATAAGTTTTGGAGTTGCCAGAATATTGTAGATACACATAGATCCTGCAATTTTTAATAATTTTACTAGCCTACTACTTTATTTGGTAATCTGCCCATAATGACTAAAATATTTGATAAACTGGTTAATTATTTAAAATAACCAAAATTCAATCACTTAATCAATTGTCGAAAATCCTAGTTCAGTTCTCGCCAAAATTTTTTTTAGAAATACCTATCTCGATCAATTCAGTTTATAATTATTCGGTGGTTTTCTTGAATATCCAACCTTGGAGCTTTAGAAATTGGATTTGACAAAACCGTAGGTTGAAACTAGCCCCTGTGAAATAATATGAAATAATAGTTTTCTTCCTTAAATTATAGTGATTTTCAGAAAGCCTGCTTATTTCATCAAGCCTTTTAGGCTTATAAGCTAAAAAGGTTTGTTTCGTTTGAACGAACAATGAGCTCTTACATTCTACTCATAATATCACTTTCGATGACGACGATTAGTAACGAGTTCGTTATATTCAAATAATAACCTCGAATGATCGGGCAATTTTTTTATATTTAAATTACATATCGCATTGAGATGATAACAAGAGTACATAATAGTACATAATAATACTCCTATTATGTACTCTTGATAATATCTAAAGTAACTGCAGAGTTTTGGGTTTTGGAAAACCACTAGGTTCATAAGTTCATATTTGTTCGAAATTAAGAATGTAATTTTTTTCGAAATTAAACTGTTTGATTATCTGTTACAGAAAAAATGAATTATTCTTAACTCAACTAAGTAAGTAACGTATTTTATAAGTGAAAATGAAAAAGAATAAGTACTTTGTACTTAATTAATCAATTAATTAATTAATTAATTAAACAAATCTTATTTCAACTGTCGAGTCCATCATGAATTTCTAACATCGTTCGAAATGCAGTCTAAAGTCTGACAAAAAATATTAGCACCACTTGCGATAACGAAATATGTAATTTCGTCACGAAAATATTAGAATTTGACTATCGAGAATCCAAGTTCATGCCGCAGCAAGTAGTCGCACAAGATGCCACTAAAGTAACGCAAATATCTTTTGGTCAGCCTTTAGTCCATTAATTGTTAATAAATTCGGATTCAACATTTCGGATAAAACCACGACATCTAGGGTCTAATCCATCCATCCTAGATTTAGCGACTTTGGGGGATCAATTTGCAAAATTTCATTAACTTCGTATTTTCACTGTTTTATCCTTCAATCAAAATTAAATCAACTACTTCCAAATCCAATTTAAAACCTCCTTTTAAAGCTCGGTTCATACTCGTCCTTATCCTTGTCCCCATCGATTTATTTACAAGCAATTGCAAAAAAAACAGACGGCTAAAAGTCATACTTTTGCATTAACACCGCTATACCAAGACTAAGGGTCTCATCCAAATTTGGATTTATCGGATTAGATTTAACTTTATTTTGTCAATAACGCAGCGTAAGCTAAACGTAATTTACTGAAACTTGGCACACACAAAGTTAATGTATATAGGTAAGCCGTGTGGAGCGAAATTTCAGCCGGCTATTTTTATATTTGGTGCTGTGTTATTAGCAAAATTGTTTTAAATCTAATCCGTTAAATCCAATTTTGGATAATTCGCTGCAGTTAATCAAAAACATGTTTTGTCCCTGTCCCAGTGTTCTTAAGGACAAGTATGAACCGGGCTTAAAAGGAAGTGACTAAGAATCCTACCAACTTAAGTTCTACTGTCTGCTATTTCAACGTAGTCATGCTATTGGGCCAAACCGAACATAAACCCGTAATTGCCAATTAACTCTCAGATGTGTGGCCTCTAGGACTGAGTCTTTTTGGTTCACTGTGCCGCCAATATAACAGGAGTTTGTAATTACATAGCCTATTACCTATTATATATCTGCTTTTTTTGACAAGCTGATTTTGCATTAGTTTTGAACTAGTTTTACATTGGTGTGACATAATAACTTGTTAAACTGACCTATTTATAGTTTACCATTGTTTGAATAACTTCTGGATTGGACGTGTTAGGTTTTTTAATTGAAACTTGTTGCCTACTTTTCCACTGAACTAGATGAAGATGAACTGGTCCTTAGTAAAGGATTGCCTATATAAGGACAAATTGTGTTAGAATAAGTCACAGCTGCTGACTTTTTGTATGAGCCCGTTTAGTAAGGGAAAAGGAATCGAACCAAAGATCTCTCCGAAGCCACATGCGAACAAAATGTAGCAAAATACAAAAGCAGAGTTGTTTTGCATATTTGAGGGGAAAATGATGTTCAAAAAATTTTAGCAATCATGTGAAAATTTTTGAATACTATTATGATTTAGTATTTTTTCAAGAATAAGTATATAAATTGAAATTTGATCCAGAAACAAATGGCCGCTTGGATTTGTTTTTAAAAGTAGGTTAAGCAGATTTATATTTTAGTTTACTCAGAAAATAGTAGAAGCAGCCATACATGAAGTAGATCGTTGAAATTGGGCAAATATATATTTGTATTATCTCCTTCTTTAGCTGACTATGTTTATTTTAACTGTTACAGTCGCATTACGTAAACTATTTTAACCCGAGAAATTCTTGATAAACGTGCTGGAATATACATCAGACAACTGTTTTGATGTTTTATCATGATAACAACCACCATATGCTAGTTTTCAGAAATTTTGTCAGGCATGAGTTGCAAGGAAATTTCTTGTAAAGAAATGTATAACCATAAATGATTATATAAATGTACCTACCATATATGTAGCTTTTCTATATTGGTTCAAATTGATTATCTTATATCCATGCGTTTTCTGTTGTTTCAGTCATGCAGCTTTTTTGAATAATAGATTTGAAGTATTTTTGAAGTTGAATTTTCATTTATATCTATCTGATTTCATAAATTTATTTTTATCTTTATAAATTTATCTAGTTTTTATATTCATGTAACTAATCTACCATGAATGATGATTTACAAACTTTCAGAGGGAATAATACAGGAAGAACCAATAGATAATAACAATAGTACATAATAGGGAAGCGTATGACACTCTTCCTTATTCTAGCTAATCGGCCGGGACAATGCTTCGGCCGCAATAGCTGTTTTACGGCTTGATTTCAGGATGGGGGTAGCCCCCTCGAATCAAGACATGTCGAACTCGAACACGAACTCGTCTTAATTAGATTTTTAAAATGAGTAACATCAACCTATTTGTAAAAACCTTTGAGTGTAGTTGTCTGAAAATTAGCTGCTAAGCCCGGTTCATACTAGTCCTTGTCCTTGTCTCATCGTTTTGTCCTTAAGCAACTCCAAGAAACTATATGACCAATCGATCCAATTTTTTTCACGAAGAAACTTTATGTTAATTTCATACTGCATGCATAATATTAGGCAAAGCGCTTTTGTCAATTTTTCACAGCAGCTGACCAAAATTTGTCCTTGTCCCTGTGCCTGTGACCTCATGGACAAGTATAAACTTATGTCTTTTATAGTTCAGACAGAGTCACATAGTCGTGCTGAATGACCAATCGAAGTTTTAGCTAAAGAAAATGAGAACGAAAAAAGTTAAGAAAAATAATGGAAAGAAAAGGCTAATAAATACTAACAAAAACTAATAAAAAACACTGTCAGCTTAAAGAAAGTTGCTGTGAAAAGCGTTTTTTTTAGAATTTCCTTAATTGTTTATTTTTTGTCATTTGGCTTATACGTTTTCTTTTAAAAACTTGATAGATTTAGCGGTTGATTGCTTGCAAATTCAAAAAGTCTGCGCACATTAAAAAGGTTTTCGGTTTTTTTCTGGCTTCTATGTAGAAAGACAAAGTGACAGCAAATTTATGCAACTGGACTAAAAAACAATTGTTTAGTTGTTGCATTGACATACAATTTATATACTGATTAAATTAAAAAAAACATGCTAGTTAAAATGACTTCAGAAATGTTAGTAGGTTGGTAGTGTAAACTTAACCAGGCATTGTCGTTATCTATGTATGTAGGTAGTTCTACAAAAAAGAACTCTTTTTATTTGCAGTTTAGATCTCTAAAAAAGTAGTTCAAAACAGACACTGTCAAAACTGATTACGAACTTAGACAACAAATATCTATAATGCAGCTGCGAAATAAAGCACACAAAAAACATGCTATCTACAAAAAATGACTTACCGTTAGCCTGGTGTGCATACTGTTTCTAGATGATATTTTGTGCATTTGTAATTTATTCTAAACGGTTACTCAAAGTATAACTAAATCGTTTCAGGTCGTCAATTAAATTGTTTAATTGAGAAATGGGAAAAAATGACGTTCTTATTTTAACGAGCAGGTTTTATAACCAAATCCAGTCACTTTTAGACTAATACTCCTAAAGATACGGATACTTTAAAGTGGGTGATCAGAAAAGAAAAGATGCCCTAGCCCCAAGCCCTAAGGCTAAACCTCATTCTTTAACCTAAGCCTAAGCATGAAGCCTAATCTAAGACCAAATATGGCAAACCTGAAAATGTGCTACCGTCACAGCTGTCATACAACAACAGGAACAGAAAATCTTCAGATCACCCAATTTAAGAGTTCCGAAGTTACTACAGCTACAAAGACAATTCTAATAAACATTCTGTTTCTGTCTTTTATATTTTTACGAGGAATATAATTTTCTTATCAGGCATTACTCAGTAACACCAGTCTTTATGTACTCGCCATTGAAGCACCTAAAAAGCCTAGTTAATCAGACTAATGCAACCTCAGTTGACGGTTAGTTACCGATAAATCATTTGGTTCCCTTTATTTGATTTATTTTACTTTGAGTAGCTCTCTAAGTAGCACGTTTTGTCTGAACTAAAGTCTCAAGAACACATGGTAATGGCGGGGGGGGGTAAAAAAAAGTTCAGCCACCCCAAGGTATGTACACACAATTTTTAACCCCCCCCCTTGCTTTAACCCCCGCCCCCACAGAACTCATCAGTTGCCATTCTAGTTTAAGCACTTTTAAATTGTCATTTGATGCGATTTCTATTTACGCCTCTGGTCGCTAAGCAATTTTCTTGATTTCAATAGTAAACGAAAGCAGCACTTAAAATGGTTAAAAGTAGTTAAATGTTACACGTCATTTTTAAAATAGTATTATCGACAATACTTTATTCGTTCATTGATTCCAAGTAAATTTACTGCTGCTTGCCTGTTTGTTGTGCATGTACTGCTGAAATATTTGCTTGTTTGCGAAAATTGGACTTATGGCGAACCTCCGAGGGTGGAATGCATAAAGGCAGTCTTAGCTCAGTCTTGCTAAACGCAGTCTAAGGGCAACGTTCTAACCTACATATGTAATACGTGTAGAATTTTTCGTTACGATGTTCTAAATTACTGAAATAGAACGCCTTAGACTGGTTTTAACGTTAGACTGCCTTTATGCATTCCATCCTGAGAGTCGAGCAAGTGAAAGTTGAAAGTTGAAATTGAAAGTTGCGTGAGTTGCTCAGTTGGGGGCGGGGCTGCCTCACCGAGAGGGGGGGCTGCAAAAAGCTATGGCCAATACTGAGATAGGGTCCCTAGTTGCCCCTTAGCTCCAATCATAAGGGGGTATTGTGTTATTCAGTCAATGATGCATGAAAATGAAGCCCTAATATGGGACTGAATGTTTCTGATTAAGAAATACGCCTCCGCTTTGAGCGCGAAAGCAGAGGCGTCACCCCCATTGAAAACAAATTTAACCTTATTTTTAGAACCATTGGTGTCTGATTTCAAGTATAGCTCTAAAAAACAAATTTAGCAATAAACACGAAAACTACTGTTTGCTCGGAGTGAGAAGAGTATCTCACTGTTTTTTTAAAGTAGCTTTTTAGAATGAACATAATTATATAGCTCATTTAGTTTTTTGTTTTTTGTCCGGAAGGTTTCTGTGTAGAGAAAAAACAACATTGCAGTGGTAGTAGGATTGCTTTCGGTATTAAAAGAGAGATCAAATTGTAAACGTTTTTTAATACGGTTGCGCTTTTTGCATAACAGTGAATAAAACCTTTCTACCAAGTTTGGTAAAATTGTAAACTGTAGATTACAAAGAAACGTCAATATTAGACTTAATACACCTGTATAGGAAAGAAAAATTTAATAGAGTCACTTTCAACAGTACAGACCAAAGTTGCTTGGTAAAGACTCCTGAGTCAACGCGGAGTCAGAGTCGCTTGATTCCGAAGTCAAATTATAACTTTATTATTAATTACTTTAACTCTGGAATCAAGTGACTTCGACTCCTCTTTGACTCCAGAGTCTGTAGCAAGAAATTTTGGTCGGTTTTTCTGAATTTCTGTAGTTGTTCAACCGAAAGTTTTCGTTCGTCTTCTGAAAATTCATTCTGGTATGTAGACGTAATGCTTTAATTTGTAGTCCATTAATCATTGTCATGCCTATTGTCTAAGACACAGATACACGGACAAATTTTGGTCAGCAGCTGTGAAAAATTGACAAAGTTTTGATTGTGAATTTCGGCATATTAACTGTACCTAAAGCCAATTCAGAATTCAGAATTCATTCAAGAATGTCATTACACTTTTCTTTTCTTGAAAAAGTATCTTTCGGGCTTGGTGAATTGATTGAAGTTTTGTTATATTAGGAAATATGTCATAGAAAAAGAAACAGCGTTTCTCGCGTTTTTCACCAAAACCGCAATGTAATTAAACTTAAGGGTAAACCTTAAGCGATAGGTTAGAGTGAAAGGATATTTTCTTTACCATTGAAAGGCACTCAAAGTTGTCTTATAAATTTTGTTTTTAAAGACTTGAAACACACAATATTTGCTAATTTGATTAATTAATGATTAACTAAGCATTTATTTAAAGTAGACAGCTATTTTTTGGCAGTTATCGCTTTGGATGACAGTCTAGTATAAAAAATGGCTGGTTTGTTTAATTACGCTGTAATAATAAGCCCATTACATTTACAAAATGTCCAATAAATTATTTTTGTACATAGCCCAATATTTTATTTGATATAATAATATTTATTTATTTCTAATTTGAATATCGGAACTGTTGAAAAAAGAGTCAATTCATATAATCACTTCAATCAATACCACTAGTTAGACCAGAAGTTTGTGCATATGTAATAGCATCTCAATTTGAAGAGAAAAAACATTATTATGTACCCTTGCTTTCCCATTTACAATAATATTAATGCTATAATTATCCAAATTATTACAGTGAGCAATCCTATAGATCCTTAATTCACTTCTATTCTATGATCTTGGCACGAGTAACTCTATAAAAGACGCACACCAAATTGTGGCAATTTGTCCATTTTGTCTAACACGAGCCGAAGCGATATTGTTAATTCTTCCCAGCAGCCCACCAAAAATTTGTCCTGGTTTTTCAAGCACAGGCATAAAATGGCGTTTATTTAATTTGTTAATCAAATCATTTTTGTACTGTTTTAGCATTTATTTTGCTTTATTTCTTTATTTAATCATGAATTCAGTGACGACCGCTATTGCTGCCTGCCTGTTTTTGATGGCTGTCATAACATCAGCAAAGCCTTACGTTCGATGCAGGTAATATCAAATCTAGCTATTATAAGTGTGAAGTAAGATAGGCCCCCTAGTGTACTTAAAGGGATTAACGACAGCTCATCATCGACACAGTAGCTCCATGGTAGAGCGCTTAGAATTATCATTTTCGAACAACTTTTCTTCAAGAACTGTTGGCCAAAAATGATGCTAAAAAAAGTTATTGCAAAAAGTTTCAAAACGAAACACACACGCACACTCAGACACATATGAACAGCGCGCTGGATTCTGCCTAGCCTATTGAACTCAGCCTATTGTACCTATGAGAATGCATCCTATTACAATAGGTTTTCTGTGCAACGCAGGTTCATAAGGCTTATAACTTATTAACATATGAACTTATTAACATATGAACTTATTGCTTATGACTTTTGTGCAACAGGCCCCTGGCCTGCAGATTCAGAGATGGGTGGGTCGAATCCCTTTGGGTCATTCTGATGTTGATGCTGTAGTTGACACAAGTATTACACGAGTTTGCCAGTTCAACTCATTCCTTTGAAGTCTTGCTCGATTTAGTTTTAGTATGATTCAATTTAAGCATCTGAACTTGTTTCACTCGTATTCCTAACGATTTCTAATTTAGTCCGACCAAACGATTTTTTTACATAAGGTAAACATACACAAATTAGGGTAAAAAAATTTACTTTTCCATTTCCATTAATTTTATTTAATATTGAATTGTTGTAAATGAGAGGATTGTTGTAAATAAGGCCGATGAGACTTTGGAGCTGTGGTGTAGTGGTCAGTATTCTTGTCGTCGACGCGAGCGACCCGAGTTCAAGTCCCGGCGCCTCCATTTCTTTCTTTTTTTAAATTTAAGCGCACTCTTGTTTTCAACAGAATGACAATTCACACTGGTTTACGTGAATATTCATCGTAATTCTGCGTTTAATTAAAATGGAGTTGTTTTTTAGGCTGTCAAAAAGTCAAAACCCTATTGTAAAATAATGAATTTTGATTAGTTTTTTAATGATGAATAACACTACGCTGAATCATATTGTTTTTTAGACCCGACTGCTCAGTAGAATCGCTAAATTTGATGAAACGCGTGCAGTTCGCTCCCTGGAAAAAATTTGACGAGCTTTATTTGCCGCATTTTGCTCATTCCCATTTGGTGGTTGATGATACCATGAGATGAGAACCTAAGCCAAGGTCACACCACACAGCAGGACATTTATATTGTGTACTGTTTCATCCGCTTTAATAAAATAATAAAATAAATAAAGAGTAAAAGAATAAAAGAAATAAAAAAAGAGTAACAGATTGCATCAGTATAAGCCAATAGATTAATGTTTAGGTCGTCATTTACAAGTTTGAATAGTTTCGGTGCACTTTACTGTCTACTTTACAGTTTCCAACACCATAGTTTTACGGAGGACCGACCAAAATTATATACTTGCTACAAACTCAAACTCAGTCAAAACGGAGTCCAAGTAAAACATGTAGTTATATACTTTGACTCTGAAATCAAGGTTCTGCGACTCCGTTTTGACTCCAGGGTCTGTAGCAAGCACATAATTTTGGTCGGTACTATCAAAATACATAATAGGGCAGAGTATGACACTCTTCACTATTCTAGCTAATCGTACCACCCCCCGCAAATAAGGGAAGTGTCTTGATTTCAGGGGGTACCCTTCACGTTCCATCAGACCACTAGCATGAACTCTGTGGTGAGCTAGTGGTGTGCTGAAACGAGGGGGGTGCTCCCTTGAAATCAAGACTTCACCAATTTTGTGCTGGCTGTGTTCTGAAACGAGTGTTCAGTGTTCCCCCCCCTGAAATTGACACACTTCCCTGATTTGAGGAGGGGTATCCTCTCCTGGAATCAAGACAAGTAGAATTTGATTTTATGTATTTTAAAACCACGGAAATTGTCAATAATTGGATTTAGCAAATTCGATTTATTTGAGCAATATTAACCAGGAAGCATCGCAAAACCTGACCTACTTTAAGATAATCCCACGACAAACTTAAAAATTTCAGAATACAACTTCATCACTTTTCTGTGTCATTAATCCTTAATATAATCCGCTAAAAACAATTTTGAATAATCAATCAATCGATCGATCAATCAATCAAACAATCAATCAATCAATTATTTCATCGATGAATCAACCAATCAATTATTCCATCAATCAATCAATCAATTATTGAGTCAGTTATCATTCAATTAATCAATCAATCAATATATAAATCAATAAATCAGGGAAGCCACGCTTCTTCTTGAACCAATCCCAAAATTGAGCAAGCTCTAATACGCCCTTTACTGGACAAGGATACAGCGCGCCCCAGAACGTTTGTGAATGTCCCCATTTTATCGCTGAGGGTGATATTCGTTAATCGCCAGCGAAAACGGGTCTCTGCATCCGCTGTGGTTCGAAACTCGGCTAAAAGCAACAGAAACAGTTAAAAAGACTTAAGGCGGTATTGCAGCAATGCATGCTTTATACTTTGGTTACAGCAAACAATAATAATAATTAGCTATGGTTTGCCTTCATTGCGCCATAACAACAAAACTATAAACTATAACTATAACTATAAACTATATTATAGAAGTAGGCTTAAAGTATGTAAAAATAGATCCAAAAAAGAAAAACGTTTTAAAAATTTCAAATTTGATTCCAAGTTTATACATTTTATTGTTATTGCTGCGAGTAGATTGAAATTTACAAGTTCATAAATGAATATAACTCAACCGCCATTTAATCTGTAAAATTTTCACTATCTGTAAATGTGTCACTTTCAAAGATAATTTCTAACTAATTAAACTCGAGTTCACCTTCGCACTTTTATTTGTCCGTATTTTTGTCCAAGTAACTTTTTCGCTAAACAATTTCAGCAAAATTGAATGTCCAAATCTGACATCGGAAAAACTTATTCTCTCCACCATTTACAACAGCTGACAAAATTTGGCCATTTATCCTTGTCCCTGTCCCTTTGTCCTTAAGAACAAGTATGAACCTTGCTAAGGAGAAGTATGAACCGGGCTAAGGACAAGTAGGTATCAACCGGGCTAAGGAAAAGTATGAACCTTGTTAATTATATGTATGAACCGGGTTTTAGTCGTACCAATATTTCATAGCACCATGGTATTACCTGTATGATACAATACCGGGCCAGCCCTGGCGCATCGTTGACCCTTAGCCGGTGTGTCATCCCCAAACTCATGAATCTGCAGGGAAAATGTTTCTTTTGACGGACTACGCCGTTTGACGTCGATTTCTCCATGAACCACTGCGTCACGCTCGTACGCTTGTTTGAAACTGACGGTGCCAGTCAGATCGGACTCCGAAAAAACAGCCAACACTTGTACTGGAACGGCTAAAATGGTGTAGATGAGAATTAGGGTCGATTCATACTTGAAGCCGTATGTCCGTTCAGCCGACAAGAGGACAAAATAATGACGTCACATGCGCTGGCTGATCCACTGCACTAGGCCTAGTGACGTTATTCTGCCGGCTGAACATACGGCTGTAAGTATGAATCGAGCATGAGGGCCTACGAGACTTGAGAGCTGTGGTGTAGTGGTTAGCAAATAGTAGGGTTGTATAAGCGTACTAATGTAATAGCTGAAACTTTGTTGAAAACAACAAACAGTAATTACGTATTATTGAAAGTATGTGAAGAAACATACTTTTTTTACGCAAGACTTTGATACTGTGAGTGCAAAATTGCGTCTTAAAAAATGCTTTAGATACTTTACGCTTACGTTTGGATTTAGGTTCAAGTTTAGGTTGTTGTAGTGTAATCTACTAAGTACTACAAAGCGTACTTAATATTAAGCGTTCCTAGTCTTGTCTTAGGCTTAGGTTTAGTTTAAACCTTACAATATTATATGTTTATTGCCTATACGTGCAAAACTTCCCAGGTGCGAAGTTGATGACTCAAAAAGATTGACTCAATAATTTTGACGAAACACAAAGACGATAAATTATTTGATATTTTATGAAAACTTACTCCCAGCAAACCCCTGAACAATGTTTATAGACTGCTGGGCTTTACTATGATGAGGCCATAGTAAACTCAGTAAAGCTATAACCACAATCGTATACATTGGACGGGTAGTGAAATTTAAAACAATACAGTAACACACGACTGTCTTTTTTAGTAGGTTACAATCTTTGTGTTGCTAGGTCAAAGTGTGAGTAATGTTTTTTGATGTAAGATGTCAGCAAGTTCAATAGTTAAGTTTAGCAGCTATGAGCGATTTTTTACAACTTATATCTATCTATGTTGTTTTATCTATTCTATATTATTTTATTATGTACTACATACATAATACAAACTAATTGTACTTATACTTTTGTTCCTTATACTTTTTACGCCTCGTGTACCAGATATTAGGGTAGGCTCTGTTACAGAGCAATTAACCCAGGTCCTACCGTAGCACTGTAAAGTACTTTACACATGCAGCAGCCAGCAAGTCGATGCAGCGCTGTTGTGTGTGCGTGTCTGCTGTTGGCAGGGCATGCCTGTGTCCGCATCTCCGCACATATATACAATAATTCTGTGTGCTGATCTGTTATTGACAAACTGGCAAACAATTTGGCTACGCCGTGGCAACTGCATGTTTCGGTGACCTTGCCAATAGCTACTTGGCCAGTTGGTTTCGAGTTGGCCAAGATTTCACGTTTCTGTTAAAGTATTAAGTTAATAATCATGTTTAGTCTAATTTTACAATGTATTATGTATGTGCACTAAACTTTTGCAGCGTCTCCACAATTCGAAATGTGCCGCGTTTTATATTTTTTAGAATAATATCAGAATGGTATATATACACTCTAATTACATTCTCAAAAATAAAATAAAAGTCTCAAGACCAACTTGTTACGTATTTTACTACATCATGTGTTGTAGATGAGAAATATGGTCTACAAGACTTGGGGGCTGTGGTGTAACTGGTTAGCATTCTCGACGTCGACGCAAACGAACTGTCGCTAATGCTGTCTATATCATGAATAAAGTTTATGCGAGCGGCCTGTGCTTCATTTCGGGCGTCTCTATACAACAACTATTTCGACATTATTTACTTCAGTTAAGCCAGTAAGAAACAATTTTTTCCACACGTTTTTTTAATTTTTATACAACGTCTTGGTAAACTGAATGTTATTGTACAAGTAAAGAAAGCCGCTGATTAAACGCTAATGCGCTGTGGTCACTGCGAGTTTGTATTTAGACGATGTGTGGTTATGGTTATGGTTCTGGTGTTAATTAACGCTAGAAATGTAACCTAAGCAATTTAAAGTCGGTTCAATAGCATAATTTCATGTATCAACCTATTGTAGCCTTTTGTTTGACATTTTATCAACTTTGTCAGCAGTGACGCCAAACAGAAAGCTACATCCTTTATACACATGAGTTGCTTTGGTTTTTGAATTGACAGACGTCGAAACACCATTGTTTTGCCTTTAGCACACTTTTTTAGCTAATTTTTGGTTGTCCTGCGTTACTTAAAAACTAAAACCTTAGGCTGGATTGCACAAAGATGGTTTTCTAAAACCAAGGTTTTACAAGCGTTTTCATATGTATGATTAGCACGTAATTTCATTACAAAAAAATACTGACTGATTCGTTACAATTTAGTAGATTTTCTTAAACTATTGTTTTAGCTTAGTTTCAATTTCAGCACAGCAACTCTTTGTTCTGTTGAAATTACAACAGAGCTAAAACCACGGTTTAAAAAAATTACAAATTTCGAACGTCGAATTGTTCGAACGTTCGAACATCAAAGTTGAAATTGAATAAGGCGATATTTTGTAATGAAATTATGCGCTAATCATATGAAACCGTACGTAAAACCATGGTTTTATAAAACCACTTTGTGAAATCCACCTGCAAACCTTAGCATTGCATCTGATATAAAACCACACTTGACGTATATACATCACGGGTTACAGTTGAAATTCTAATGCCCTAAATTTCTTCCTTGGCGACCCTTTTTGTAACATTTATTTACAATTATTTACAAACAGTCAGCAAAACATAAAAAAGAACAATTCAGGCTAAATCAATAAAACACTTGGCTGAAATTCACAAAAGTTTTTTGTTTCCATTATAAAACAGATGCAAAAATGATTTTTAAACAATTTAAAAAACAGATTTGTTTTTAATTCAACATTTTGTTTGACTCAGATTGGGCTTAAGTCACACGCCTTTGTTAATCCTAACAATATAGCAATAATAACGCAATGCCAATATTTCGTAAATAGTGTCGATTCTACCTTACAACCGTTTACAAGCGTTAAAATTATGAAAACGTTATTCCGCAAGGAGACTTCATGCAACTTTTGTCGTTAAATTAATTAAATTAACCGATTGTAATATGCTGTAAGTATGAAATATTAATCGACACCGAACTAAAGTCTGGCAAAAAATAGTCACACCAGTTGAGAAAGCGACATGCAATTTCGTGACGAAAAGAATAGATTTTGACTATCAAAAGAAGAGCAACATGTCGCAGAAGTCATGTCATTAAAATAAGTCAGTGGCGCAACTATTTTTATCAGACGCAGAAGCTGTTAGTTTGCAACTTTAGACGAAGTTAACAGACTTAAAATCAAACGACGCATTGTGCATAACTTCGCGTTCGATTTCCGGCGCAACAGCGACCAAATGAACTTTGCCCGGATGCGCAACTTCTGGCTGAAAGTGTTCCGGTTCAGTTCCCAGCAGCGACAAACACTCTTCTAGATCAGCAGCTGCGTCAAACGGTTGCGCTTTTTGTTGCGTATTGGGCGCAACTGCGTCATTTTCAGCGTCTGAGCTGTCGTCGTCAGTTTCGGGGAAGTCTTCGTTTGGGTAGCGTCGCCTAGATACCATACTGAAGTAGATGCAAGCGAGGGAAGACGCCATTACGCTTCCCAGAACTATAAATCCGGCCACAAACATTAAACCCGTTGGATACGACTCCCCCTTGTCGATCAAGCCACGGGGCATTCCACCTGAAGCAGAAAAAAACAGCGAATTAAATTAATTACACAGCTAAAGCCCGGTTTATACTCTTCCTTGTACTTGTCCCTATTGTTGTGTCCTTAAGCGACTCCAAGACAACTACCATGCCAAATAAGCTAACTTTTTGCATGAATAAAGTATGAATCAGTTGCAGATAAGTATACAAAAAATTAGCCAAACGCTTTTGCTGATTTGTAAACAGCAGTTGACCGATGTTTGTCCTTGTGTTTGACCCTACGTTCTTAAGGACAAGTATGAACCGGGTTTACGGGTTTTAATTTTTCTTTGGATTTTGATAGAAAGGGGTGATTACTAAATATTGAGGAGGCTTCAGATCAAACAGGAACTGTAAACTCAGAGATGGAAGCGATATGGGGAGTACAATATGATTGTCATGTTGATTTAGAAAGAAATTTAGAATTTAGAAAGAACCTAACTTAGACAAAAAGCTAGTGATACAATATGAGAATAATTTAGTGTGTGTTTTGTGCTGTGACTATAACCTTTGGTACGATTGTAAATGTACTGTCAGTAAAAGAGTTGCCTTCTGGTATCATTATCTAGACAAGGAAGCCAGCAAGCAGCTGGATCTGCTTGATATTTCCGCCGACCGTCGGAGGTCCCGGCTTGACTTAACTTCGGCCTTGCGACAGCGGTTTCGCAAGCCAAGTTCAGCTGTGACTGGGCATGTGACTTTTACTTAACGGAAGCAACAGCTAAATGAGTCAGTTCAAGACTTTTTGGACAGTTTAACGGTTATGGCTCGCAAAGCCTATTCGGGGGAGACTGTAGACATTAGAACTGCATTTATTAAAAAGCAATTTTTAGCTGGCTTGCAAACTACCCAAATACGTCACGCCATTCTGACTAAAGATCCACCAGTACAAACTTTAGAAGCTATGGTCGATTGCGCCCACCACTACGAAACCATATTTGTTCCTGGTACAGTATCGTTGGATAACACTTCGAACGATCAAGACAGTGTGTCAGAAATGTCAGAGATGAAAGCTCAACTCGAACCAATTTTGAATTTTGTCAAAGAAAAACCAAGTCCAAGTACTGATCGTGTTCGGCAGTTTAACCGTTATTCTCGCCGGAAGAGCGGCCGTTCGAATTCTGATTCATACCGCAGTATTAAAACTTACCAACGACCAAAAAAACAATATCGCAATAATCGTTATCAGTCACCGTCACGTAGATTTTCTGAGGATTTAAAATCATGGCAACCAACTCGGCAAGCTCGTTCTTTTGCAGTTCACGGTCGATCTGCGCGTTCACCCGAGGCCTTTTTGGATAATCGTTACAAATTTACTAGCAATAAAAACGAAATCAAATGCTACTCCTGTGGCGGTCGTGGCCATATTGCGCGTGTGTGCCCCTCACAACCCAGTAGTGACAGTTTTTTAAACGAGTAAGATCTGGAGTTAAGGGTCGCCCTCCAGATCACAAAGAGGGAAAAACTGTTAGAAATGACCCAATAAATTTGAACTTGCAAAATACTAATTTATGTATGTAGGTTAACGGTCAACTGAACACTCGTAAAATTCGCATGCTCATCGACAGTGGCTGCTCTAAAACTGTTAATATTTTTAAAGCGTGGAAGAACCTAGGGTCCCCTGGCATAGAAACTTTTGACACCGTTACCAAAGACTTTAAAGTAGCTAACGGAAACACTGTGTCAGCTGTAGGTAAAATTCGAGTAAATATGATTATGAATATTAATAGTATGTATGATATGAATAGTATAATATGTTTGAGTCGTTTGGGAACATTGGTTTGCTCTCACTTGGTGTGGGTACTTACTGGACTTGAATGTGATTTTTTATTGGGAATCGATTTTTTAGTGGCAAACAAGGTGTGGGTTGACTATGAAACTGGTCGGATATACTGTACAAGTGACAATTCTTTTCGGCTCAGACCTACAGTCAGCTGTGAACAATAGCTTCATGTTATTTGTGACAAGCCAATTACAATTAACGCTTACAGTCAGTCTCGTTTTAAGGCCAAAATACGAAATTTGAAAACCACTGCGGAAAACTCTGTTATGTATTTGGAGCCTGAGCTATCAAAGCCTGTGCATTCTATTACTTCGTACAAGATATTATTTTAGGTATTGAATCCTGCACCTGATAAAGTAACTTTACGGGCCAACTCTTTCAACGGGACATTTATCTCCTATCTCGAAAAAGGAAAAAGATTGTTTACAACTTGCGAGCTAGATTTGTCCAAGACTCAGCAGCTACAAGTCACCGCTCCTAAAAGTTTAACGCAAGATGAAAAGTGAGCCCTACGAAAAAGTTTAAACTTGCAAGACAGCCCAGCCAGTCACTCCCAACGGAAGGAATTTTTCAAGCTGACTGAAAACTATCGCGACGTGTTTGCGCTGTCTGACGACGAACCTGGTAGTACGGACGTTATTGCGTGTAAGTTGGAAACTGAGGGCCCTGCAATAAGGCAAAAATTTGGACGCCAGACTCCGGCGGAAAGAGAAATAATAGATAAAGAACTAGACAAAATGCTTGAAAAGGGTATAATCGAAACCTCCAACCGTGACTGGTCTATTCCCGTGACTCTGGTTCGTAAAAATGATAACAGCGTTCGTTTCTGCATAGATTTTTGAAAATTAAACGCCAAGACAGTTAAAGACGCCTATCCCTTGCCACGCATTGACGATAGTATTGATTGTTTATATTCTGCTACCTGGTTTACGACATTGGACCTGTACTCTGGATACTGGCAGGTTACCATGGACCCTGAATCTGCACATAAAACCACTTTCAGCACTCACCGTGGCTTATATCAGTTTCGCAAAATGCCTTTTGGGTTAACTAATGCACTGGCTATATTTCAAAGAATGATGGAATTAGTCCTACAATGGAAACAATGTTTGATTTATCTCGATGACGTTATAATTTATTCTAAAACATTCAAAGATCATTTGTGTCATATAAGGATGTGTTTGAACGACTACGAAAAGCAAAGCACCGACTAAAACCGTCCAAGTGCTACTTTCTACAAAAACAAGTCAAATATTTGGGGTTTATTGTTGGTGGGAACTGTGTAAAGACAGATGCCGAAAAGATAGCTACAATTACAAAACATCCACGTCCCACAACAAAGGCTGAAGTCAGGCGGTTCCTAGGAATGGTTAGCTATCAAAAACGTTTTGTGAAAAATTTGGCCATTGTTGCTGCCCCCCTGTATGAGCTTAAACATTCACGAAAAAGCATTTTCACAACTAAACCAGCATTTAACCCAGCCTCCGGTCTTAGCACTGCAAAACATTGCGCAGCCATTCAAGGTCACAACTGATGCGTCGGTGTTAAGCTACAAACCACGGGACCTCTGTTAGTTAAGGCTTTAGACCTCAGAGTGGTAGGAACGCGGGCCCAGGCTCCGTGGAACGCAGTTTAACGGGTAACAACCGGCACCTCACTCACAATTCGGCCCTAGATTGCCTAGACAGGTTCAGAATCACGCGTGGAATCACGCAAGACAGCTGTTAGATCCCTAAAAGCACACCTTAGAAACACGGTGCAAAAAGTTACGGAAAGCAATTAAAATTTCAAGGTTTTACTGAAAACAATAACAAGTTTTAGGTTAACAAAAACAGGAGGAAAACAAATAAAAATCTGATTCAAAATCATAGAAATGGTCCCTAGCTCGCGGAAAAGTTTATCCTAGCTAACCTACGTGTTTGGCGCCTCAATACCTAGTCCCCTGTTTAGAAATGCGCCAAACACTCCGCCCTAACTCACTTGCAGCCGTCTTTCAAATCGGCTGATAATCTGACTAACACGCCAGACAACTCTACACTCAGATATAAATTTGATATTCATTTTAGAGCGAGGAAACTCTCTCAAATATAATTTTAAATACATTTTAATATAAATATAATTATTGGCCATATTTAAATATAAAATGAAGTGTTTTAAATTACTTTTCAAAACTATAATTTTCCTAGTGTGAATAAGCATGACGCGTCCAAAAAGTCACGTGACGGCCGGTTTCGATGTTAATAATCAATAAAATCGATTATTCAAGTGTTCGCTAGCCTTTCTAGATTACTCAGCAGCGTGGCGTACACACTCAAAAGAGAAAATGGGTTTTGCATTGTTTTTGATGTTTTGGCTTTCCAGACACGCTATTAAAAGTGTAACTAAAGTGTAAATCAAGTTCTATTCTGTCTATTTCTTGAAATATGGCCGCGCGGGGCCTGGAAATGGTAACCTCAAGCAGGAGCCACCCCTGCAATCATAACATCGGGACATGGCCTAGGGGCAATTCTGTCTCAGTTTCAGCGAGGAAAAGAGCGTGTTATTGCCTATGCCAGCAAACATTTGGCGACGGCTGAACGTAAATAAAATACATACGAACGCGAAACCTACACTATAGTTTGGGCGATAGGTCAATTTCGTCCATATTTTTTTGGCAAAGCATTCACCCTCGTCACTGCCCACAAAGCGATCGAAAGTTTTCTTGAAAACACGGCTCTCAAGCCCAAATTGGCACGTTGGCAGCAGAAACTACTTCAGTACGACTTCACAATCAAACATTCTCCTGGCAAAGTAGTTACCCATGTAGATGCACTTAGCCGTCATCCGACTAACCCAGCTAAAGAAAGTGTACTGAACCAAATGACACAATACAAAATATCCAATCCTTTTTCAGAAAGTCTTAATATTGCCACTGCACAGCAAAATGACTTTGAAATCCGCGTAATTTATCACCATCGTTGAGATAGAAAGCCCAAACTTGTGATCAAATCGCCACTTCAACGCCACTTCAAAAAGTACTACACGACAGTGGCCACGACTGCGGTTGCGTGATGGTATGCTATGCCTCCAGAAAGGCAGCGGCTCTTGTCGTATAATTGTTCCAAAATTTTTACGGAAAAAATTGATAAAATTGTATCATGATGGTATATCTGAAGGTCATTTTGGTCCACAATGAACTTTATACCAACTGAGAGAAAAGTTTTTTGGCCACATATGCAACGAGATATAACAAAATACTGCAAATCCTGCCTTAGTTGTCTAAAAAACACTAAGCGTACAACCCAATCTAGTGTCCCTTATTGTCCCATCATGACAACTTACCCATTTGAACTCGTTTGCATAGATGTATTTGGACCACTACCAGTGTCTACTAGCGGTAACCGTTTCGTTCTGGTGATAATAGATCATTAATCAAAATTCGTACACTTATTTGCCGTGCCGGATCAGCAAACTGAAACTGTGGCTGAGGCATTCCTTTCGTATATTAATTAGCATTTTTGGCTGTCCAAAATCAGTTTTAACCGACAGGGGTACTAATTTCACAGCGATTTGAGGATGTCATTTTTCGCTTAGGAATTGAAAAGAAGACAACCACTGCTTACCATCTTCAAGCCAATGGTCTTACTGAGCGCTTCAATAAGACTTTAGCGAAAACGCTACGGCATTACGTTGCCCAAGATGAAAGTGATTGGGACAAGTGGTTAAAAGTTGTTCAAATGTCCTATAATTTTACCATGCAGGAGGCAACTAAGCTGTCTCCGTATGAATTAGCGTTTCAACGGAAACCTTATTCAATAGCTGATGTGGCATCTGGTGGTGCAGTTATTAGCGCACCAATCGATGAAAACCTAGAGCGTCGTCTTGAAAGCTCTAGCCGTTATTCGCAAAAATCACGAGAAAAAACTGGAGTCACGGTCTAGCTATAGTGGCAATGGCAGATTTGAGAACGGTCAGCATGTTCTTGTACGAAACTTAGCGAGTTCGTGGCCGTTCTACTAAATTAGAGCCTCAATGGTTGGGTATATCAATAATTAGAGCCTCAATCATACAATAACAACACGTATTCGCTACAGGATCCAACGACTTTAAAAACAAGAAAGCTGCATTACAAGCATCTAAAAGTATTCAAAGTTCGCAATTTTTACGCCGAAACACCGGCCACGCAACCGTTTACACAACGTTTTTCAACGGTTAACCAGACACCTACGACGACGCAGCCAAGTCAGGCAGTCATCGTATCAGTTCGCGTCTCTCATTGGAGTAACCGCCCACTCGACCCAGGTAACCTCGTAAATACCCCTGCAGGTCTCAAACGACGATGCCCGTTACGTAACCGTCGCCAAAGAGAAATGTTCAATCCGTACACAAAAAACATTTACCGCCCCTAACTAATTATGGCAGGGGGGGAGTGATACAATATGAGAATAATTTAGTGTGTGTTTTGTGCTGTGACTATAACCTTTGGTACGATCGTAAGTGTACTGTCAGTAAAAAATTCGCCTTCGGTATCACTAGAAATGGAGGCGCCAGGAATCGAATCCGGGCCGCTTGCGTAGACGACGAGAATGCTAACCACTCCACCACAGCCCCCGAGTCTCATAGGCCCTAATTCTCATTTATAACAGACGTAGCAAAAAACTTTACACCTCTGCTTTAATTCCGGTCCTACATTCAGTTGTATAGAGACTATATAGTACATATAAACATTGTGCGCTTCGTTACAAAGCTTAATTTCTTTGCGTCCCAAATACCCCCACCCCTAAACAGTTGATCAGATTTTTGATTATGATACAATGACAAAACAAAGTTTTAAAAAATTTCAGTTCGTTAAGCAGAAGGTAACGTTGATTTCCTCTATACCGCTCGTTTCTTTAGTATGGTTTTACAAATTTTTACAAGCGCCTTGGCGCTTTAAATTACCAATAATATGTAAAATAAAATTAAATCTGTAAGAGTTATAGATAAGATTATGGATGTACTTAACTTTCCAGAAAAAGTAATATTAATATTAATATAATTAATAACCTCTAATTGAACTATGTCGTATTCTTTACAAAACAATTCCAAGTAGCTGGTTAAATCCAATTTCCCTAATGTATTAATTAATAATAATACTAATACTACAGACATATGTCCGAACACCTACATGCCAACATAAATTTTCATTAGCTGAAGAGTTTTTCTGAACAATAGTCTTGTCATCTTACTCCCTTAGTGGTTGCCTAGGGCTTTAGAACGTGGTTCGTCAAGCAAGCCGTGTAAAATTCAGTGTTATAGCTAATGAGATGACTATTAGTGACTAATGCTGAGGTATAAAGTTCTTAAAACATTCAGGAAGGACTTCACAAAAGTGGTTTTATGAAACCATGGTTTTTACGTATGTACGATTTCATATAAATACTATATAATTCCGGCAATATTTTGTAATAATTTATGTGCAAAATGATTTTTTAATAAAACCACGATGGCGACGTCCATCTTTAGTTTAATTAGTGATATCGTAACGTCTTTGTTGACTTTGCAAGATAAGAATAAAATTACTGTATCGGGAGTCTTTTTGATTGCAATTCAAGAAATATTGCCCGTTTAAAAGTTTGAACTAAAGTTGGTCAAAATTAAAGACGATCAAATCAAAATTAATTGTCTGCTTAGTTGAAGTGTCAGAATTACCTTATCCGTCGTCTATCAACTATCATCGAGCTCGAATAATTTGACAACGCTTAACGTCAGTGTGCTTAAAGCAAAACTGTTGTAGTTAAGTAAAACAAAGCATAATATTCTAAACGCAACATAGTATGACGTTGAGATAAACAAGACACGACTTTAAAAAATAGTTAAGTGAAAAAATTAACAAAATCAAATGGCAATGCAAAACAATTGTAAAATTGTGGTGAAGATTGGTTATTTAGTCGTGCACAGTTATATAAGCTTTCATGTGCTGCATTGCGTGTGCTCAGAAGTTTGTTCTTTCAGTGAATGCAAATAGATTTCATGATATTCAAAATTGTTTCGGTATTTTTAGAAAACATTATTTTAATGACGTTTTTACCATATGACAATGAGTTATCTGAATACGTGACTGACAGCTATTTTTGAAATTCGTAAAATGGGAATATTCGATGAGAAAATGTATTTATTTACTACTCTATTCAAACTATAGAGTTTTAATTCGTAGAGTTCTATGTGATGCCTGTCCCATTAGTTTTTTTGTTTCTAGGTGGTGCTATCCTAACTTAAATCTGCTTAGTGCACGTACTTAACAGGAGTGTTTTACATTTTACATGTAATAATAACAATAACATGCGGTCCGCTTAAAAACTATATACTTGAACAGTGAAGTACTCACAGAAATAATGAAAAAACTATGTATAAATTACAGTAAAATAAGCTATTTTGAAACCTAAAGAAAAACAAACCTACAGTTTTGTTTTTTATGTCAAGGCAAAAAGTTGCTTGTTGAGACATTTTGTGCCCTTCACAATTTGGCCAATCTGATATTTGGCTAGTCTTGCTTAATTTATTAGTACCTACATATATGGCTGTGTAATGCAAACATATACCTAAAAATTTAGTTCGTGAGACGTCACATTTCGTCATGAAATTTTTGATGTTGTCATGACAAAAATATCTCTCGAATCAATTCACTTGTTTTTAGTTCAAACCAAATCAAGAAAAAGCAAAATAATAAAAGCTTTTTCATAAAAATTAGTAAGTTGCAAAAATTTTCTTATCAATTATTATCAACAATTTAAACTAAAAGCCTCCTTGAAAACACAAGTTTAGACCTGTGCATATAAAATGTTTTTATATAAAAATAGTCAACGTAGAGCTTCTGAAATTTTAGTATGACACTGATACGGCTAATGGAAGCTTAATTAACAGTATAGAACAGACATTATGTTATTTTAGACAGCGCGGCTTTTGTATGAAGCCTCCTGTGGCCTTTTTAGCTGGAGTAATTTCATCGGGCTTGAGTCTGTGACATTAAACAAACACGGTGATAATGATCAAGTCTCAATAACGAGGAAATACGGCCCATACCGCCGTCGGCTTTGTGGACTCTGTTGTCTTGAGAGTCAGATTGCTTGAGAGTGCTTCTTGCACAACAAATAGCCAAATGAAATTTGGGCGATCCAAAGAAATGTAATTAAAACCCATCTTACTAATGTTTCGCCCGCAGGCAAAAACCAGTGGGTTGGCTATGGTATGGACATTCCCGCTTTTTTCCGGGTTCGAGTTTATAAATTTAATGATTTAAATTGTTATGACTAAAGAGCATTACTAGTCAAACTTGCAACATGTATCAAAATGTTGTTTATCGATTGAACTAAATTAAATTCACATTAATGATTCACAAATTATGCATATCAAATGAAAGCTCTTTTATTTTTAAACAAATATTCTTGAATAATAATGAAAAATGTTTTGAAAATATAGTCCCAAGCGGAAAATTTCAGTGAAGTTAGCTGTTGTTTTTATCAAATAAATGCAAATACATATAAGTCGCTAAACAATTTTCTTAACAAGTGCCTGAGATTTTGTAGCAGCCTGAGGCAAAACAAGCTTTCTGAAAATTTCTAGACGTCAAACTAGCCAACTGAGCTAGACAGGCATTTTCAGGTAATTTGTCAGTCTTTGACATTAACCATATTATCAAATCAATCATGTTTATCGTGAAAATAGCTGCGCAAAAAAGTTTCATATGCATAGATATGAATTAATTAAATTTATTAGTAATGTGGTGATATTGAGTTTGCCGTTCAGTGGGCTCACTGGATCCTAAATACAGAGGGATGGAACACCCAGTGACAGTAGTACACGGGGAAATTGGTCTCAAAGGCTATTTAAATGCCACTAAATCTACTAGAAGCTAGGACCAAGCCCTCTAATTGTCGATTTTAAATTAGACATTCCGACAAAACGAGACAAAACCAGAAACACAATAACACACACAAAAAAACGCCACCGACATCATAACACCCAATATAAAACGTTTATCCAGCAGGGGCATGCACAAACCGCACATACCTAACAGAGCCGAACAACTGAGTTGACAAATAATACGAAAAGGAACAGAACAGAAAAGTAAGCGATATGCAAATGAGATAAAAATTTATTTCACATAATTATACACCCTATGTACATAATTACGCAAATGAGTGGAAGTTTTCGCGCTCACACGTGACACTAATTAAACTGACTGTCCGACCAACCCTATTCACAAAAATTTGGCCTATGCGCAGGGGGTGGAAGAAAAGGAAGAAAAGAAAAGTTTTACTGGCTAAGTCCCACGCTTAGTGGTTTTATCCTGAATTTGATTTAATCGATTGATTTTGAATGTAATGTGGCAATAACGTAACGTCATCCAAAAAATGCAAACGAATCAGTGGTACTGCCAATTTTCATGGGTCGAATATTGTGTTATTTGAAAAATAATGAGATTTTTTAAGCTTTTTGTGTAACATAATTCATTTTCTAGTCAAAACTTATAAAACGTAGCTTTCTAACTACACAGTCTCAGATTGTTAATGCACACCAAACATTAACCTATTTTTGTTCTCACAAAAGTAGAGGGTAGCAATCTTAAGTATATATTGACTATTCGCTATAAATTAGCATTATTATTAATGTAATTAGCACTATCCAATTTAAAAGACGAAAAGTCAATAGTAAATAACATACCGGCTCTTTGAACAAGCCAATTGATCATCACATTACGGTCAGTAAATCAATTAACTAATATTTAATTAAGCGAAACTAATGGCTGAAACAAACAAACAAGTCTTATAAACATGTCGGACCGTATAAAGTCATGAAAGTGTATTTAAATTAAATCACTTAAAGACATGCATTTTATCCCATAACATAAACGTTATAATGCGATATACTTTATATATTGTAGCGACACTAAACATTGTACGGCATCCTTATGGGTATCAAACCCCTGAGGTCGTCAGAAATAGATTTAACTACAATACCTCACTCGAAACTATTATAACCTTTCATTCGCACTGTGAACCTCACGTACCCACGTGATGGATGCCCACTCTGGGGCTATAAAACTTGACTAGCTTATTCAAGTCAAATGACCTTAAAGTTTTTTAAGTAGATTTTTGCAATGTGATTTTTTTCATCAAAAAATTAGTATATTTTGTATGAACTCATTATAATAGTTGATCGCCAACCCGGCAGTTAGCTTTTTGTGCATCAGATACAGCGGATATTGTGGTTTACTTCTAGCAGTCAACTATGACAGGCACACAGTTGATGTGTTAATACTCTAGGGTGAGGTACATTACATTATGCCTGAGATCTCTACGACGCACATATGTACATAGCTCGAGCAATTACCATAAAACTGTAAGGTATCAAAGAGATAACCTCTGGACGTTAAAGGGTTAAGAGAACGTCGGTTGTCTTGGCTCCGGCATGTTTAGCGTAGTGTCTTGTGAGTCAAGTTTGTAGTTGAAGTCATTATATCTGGTTTTCACTCAACAACTAAAAACTAGTCAATTGAGTTGTTTTTATCAATTTTTTTGGTTTTCGTGAATTTAGAAAACATTTGTGTTGGGAACATTTTCATTTGTATAGTAGTCGTGAGACAGGAAAAAATTCCAAAAATTGAATCAAAAAGGTATGTGTTGCATGCTTTATAGTGGCTAACAGCAGAAGAATAGTAGGCTTGTTTAGGAGCTAAATGACAACAACGTAGGAAGAGTATGAGCAAGGCATTACATAACGTTACATTGATTAAAAACACCCTATTAAAGTATCAAATTAGAGAAAGCAGCACTGTCAAAAAGAAAATATGTTGAAAACAACCCACACTAAGTTCAGAGAAAATTCTGAAAAATGTCGTGACAAGCGCAAGCTACTTTACTTGAAAAGAAAAATGAACTACTTTCAAATAACAAAACTGATGTGTTTTTGCATGAATAATAAAAGTTGCCTGGAAATTCCCTGAGAAACATTCAGTAAATAATTTAACGTTTAATACTGACGTTAAAAAAAAGTAAAATAATGTTTAATGAAAGTTAAAAAATGTTCGAACAATTTAGACTTTAGCCGAAATTAGGTGTGTACCGCTAAGAACCGCATAAAAAAGTCGACATAAAAATCGTCCAATTATGTTGGTTCCCAAATTTTGGCATCTTTTTAAGTCTAAATTTAGCGTTTGGACATAAACCGACGTTTAAGGTTTAAACGTGTGAAACTAAAATATACATGATAGGTACGGGTCCGGTCTAATATGTATGTAAAAGTGTCCGGGGGGACAAATTTTAGAGGAGACACTTTTATCCGTGACAGAGGTATCTCTTAAAGTAATATTACAACCAAGCATAGCGTTTCGATAGCTATATACATATGTACATCTTTTGGTTTGACTTTAGTTGATTATTGATAATTAATTATTTGTCGTAACTAAGCTATTAACGATTTCGGAGTAACACTTATTTAACTCTTGCTGTACTATCGACTTTATTGTACGAAAAGTATTTTTAAAATTGTAGAAAAAATGGTGATTCAAAATAATTCCAATATTTAAGCCAACCTTAAGCCCTTGCCAAAGCCTAATCTAAGCCGAACCTAAGTCTAAGCCTAATACCGTTATTGAAGTTATCACAATTCGGACAAGTATTAACCAGACAATAACAAACCAGCCCGCCTAGAATTTGTCTCTGTAATTTCACAAAGCAAAGGTAAAATGTTTCCAGTAATTTGTCAAAAGGGAATTCCATTACGCAATTATACTAATTACAAATGCTGGAACTTTTTACAAAACTGCTGTTCTAGAAACCACTATATTAGATTGCTTCGAAATAAATGAATTTGCGGGAGGCAAGACAGAAATAAACTGTTTTTAACGTTCCTCAAAGTACTGGCCTACTTTGAAGGTTTCTAAAACTGGTGGAGAAATTATGTCTTGAGTCTTATGGCTTATGTTTTCATAAGATTAAGCTGACTAGACAACTTTTAGCACGAGTTTAGGAATAGCACATCGGACCAAACGGAGTAAACGAGTTTAAAAAAAGTCAGCAGCTTAGGTTTAGTCAGAAAATTTTATTATACTCTTCCAGGACCCAGACTCGAAAGATTCAACAAGTCCGCTGAAAATTAGTATGGCTAGCACTTAGTTTAAGAAACTCAATTTAAGCATGATTATTAAACCACTTAGGCAACTAAGTTTTAGGCCGTTTCGTCTCAGCAACGTAAGTTGCAGCTAGTCCTTTATTTTAGTACATTTTTCTTTCCTTTTTCTTTAAAATTTCTTTCTTGCAGTATTCTTTCTTGCAAAGAAAATTGGAACTTTCTTCAAACATTTCTTTCAATTTTTCTGACAGGGTCAAGGGGCAGCTGTTGTGTTAAAGCAGGCACTGAACGTTATTTGCCTTCAAAGTTGTAAAACAGCTGCTATTAATTGTCTTTATTTCGCAGTGGAAAATAATTTCTTTCAAATTTTATTTTTTCAATTTTTTTTCGTTTTTTCTTCAACTCAAATAAAGGACCAGCTGTAATTGCAAGCATTAAGAGTGTGAAATTACGCGTATAGTTTGTCTTAAGAATGTTCTATTATACTATGTTACAATGGACATAGACGGTTCTACGTTCGAAGTACGATAGGCTCCCTAGATTACTTTAAGAGATTTACGACAGCTCATCAGTAGCTCAACGGTAAAGCGCTGGTCTGCAGATCCAGAAATTCAAAACACCCCTAGGCCATTCTGATGATGATGCTGTCTTTCTTTCAGCAAGAATCCTTTTCTGTAGTCTGTACTACTTACAACACCCTACAACTAAAATACAGCTTGAAAAAATAGTCAACAAAAAATCCCTGTTAAGACATATCACTAACTTAGGCCTGTGTTGAGGGCAAAAAAGCAACCTTTTTATAAAGTCAGCGGGAAGTAAAGAACTTGATTAAATTGTCCAATCAACCGGGCGAACAACGCCAAAGGTTAAATTGAAGCCGCTAATGACACACGCCACCCTATCCATCCAGTCTTTGAAGGCGGGTAGTCACAAAAGAATGACTAATGACTGAGCAAACACATTTCTGCACCTGCTTTAGTCCGATGGTTTTGCTGTTGTAAATGACAAAAAGGGCCTATGAGACTGGTCGGTGTGGTGTAGTGGTTAGCATTCTTGTCGTCGACGCAAGGGGCCCGGTTTCGACTCCCAGGACCTCTATCTTTCTTGCTAAATTATGGCCTCATCTATTTTGTAGCAGTTATTGTGTTAAAAAAAGAAGATGCCCATATTTAGAAAGCAAGAAATAATGGCGAGGGTAATCGAACTGGGCCGCTCGCGTCGACGTCGAGAATGCCAACCGCTGCACCAACGCCCCAAAGTCTTATCCCATGTTTCTCATTTACAATACATACTTGTCCTTATCCTTGTCCCTGTCTTTCTGTCCTTGACTGCTGTAAATGAGAATTAGGGACTTGCGGGTTGTGGTGTAGTGGTTAGCATCCTCGGTGTCGACATGGACCATAAGCTAATATTTCGCCTTCCATTCTTTCTTTCTTTCTAAATTTATGAGTCTCTCACTTTCAGCATAAACACTTTATACGTTTGCAGATTTTGCCAGCTGTCAGTTGTTGCAAAGACAGCTGTTCCCATGACCTTCGCCTCCATTTTATGTGCTGGCCATTTATTGGGCCCACACATGCTAAGTTTGTCTGACTGACCACATCATAACATAGTGGTCATAAATATAGACTGCGTATCTAGTTAGAACTGGCATCACCTCAAAATTGAAACAGCTGACGGATAGCAAGTTCTGGCTATCCGTCAAATAATACGAGTTTCACAGATTTTATACGTTTTCAAAAGCGTATTTTCCAACGCATAATACGCTTTATTTTGACACAATTCCTAACAATAGTTTTTGACTTATTTTTTGTGTTTTTTGATGAAAATCCCTCTAATTTTTGACTATTAAGAACATATTTTGTCATTTCTTCTGAAGCAGAAGTTCTGTCTGCTTAGTGTAACCCTTTCCTTCATCAGAAAACTATATAGTGCAATAAAGAATAATATTCTTATGACCTCAGTATGGTAAAAATCTTATTAAAACAGTTACCTACATACCTAAGCCACTAAATAACATTCTTTCAAATAATCAGAATCAAGTTTTTAGCTTCAAGCCTGTATCGCGAAAACTACAGGAGGTAAGTTTAACAAAATTAATTATGTCGGCAGGGAAAAAAAGGAAACCTCTCAAACACGCCAAACAAATAACTTTTAGTTAGCTTCGGCTGTCTTAATGATAAGACGGGAAGCACACACTGTAGGAAGGAAGTTAGACAAAGCCTGACATATGTGGGTATAATCGAAGACTGGTATTACTTACTGGCTTTCTCACAAAATATTCCGGGTTTTTTTGGAGAATAACACTACGACAGGTGAACTCCATAAATACAGTACAGGTCACGATTAACAGCATATGATTCCGGAGTCAGCGTCAATGACTTCCTTTTGCAGTCACCAAGAGTACATAATAATGTCTCACCCTTTATAGAAGAAGAGTGAGACACTCTCCTTTCTGCCTGTGTTATAGCGCAGGCAGTTGCGCTGGTCGTTTCGAAGCCACATGTTGCCGTTTTATGCAACATGTGGGTAGCCAATCAGAAGCTAGCTCTGCTTATGATTGGCTAGACACCTGTGAACGTGCTCCAATCAGCATACTGGCCGCCATTACAGCCATTTCAGTGTTAAATTTTGCCTAAATCGGTCGGGTTCAGGGTTTTTTTTGCCCCGAATTGTATTTTGTCTACATTTTTATATATTACCGTTTTCATAGATTATTGCTAGTATGTGCTGACTATGATGTTAACTGGTAAGTTAAATGTTTTTTGACAATTTTCAGGCAATAGCACGTGAGGCCGCCTGTGTTCTGATTGGAGCACGTGGACAGGCTTCTTGCCAATCAGAAGCAAAGCTCACTTCTGATTGGCTACCCGCATGTTGCATAAAACGGCAACATGTGGGCTGGAAATGACGAGCGCATCTGCCTGCGCTATAACACAGGCAGAAAGGAGAGTGTCTCACTCTTCTTCTATAAAGAGTGAGACACCATCATGTACTCTTGCAGTCACTGACTGCAGTAAACCTATTGACGGCACAGGTCCAATGTTACTTCCTGTAGTTTTGATTTTCATTAACTGACTCCGGAGTCAGAGTCAGTGACTGCGAAATCAGCGTCCCCTTAGTCATCCAAACACAAAATATGCACGTTTAATGTATATGCGCACGCACATGTAAGCCATTTCAACAGTAGTGATGACTAATGTGATGCTGATTCCAAAGTCATTGACTCTGACTCCAGTGACAATACAATATGAATACAAAATGAAAAAGCTACTATAATATGGCTTATCTAATATACCAGGTAATCTGCGTAAGCAGATGCAGCAATTTTTTAGCAGCCAGAAGTTGATATTGCGCTCTTTTATTTGCAAAACAACTTTTATGTCTGATTTAGCTTAATTCTTTTTAGATATATATATATATATATGCAAGCAAAATAATTATGAGCATAATAAAAACTTCCTGCTACACCGCCACCAAAGCAACAATAAGAGCTCAGAAAACTAAATAGCATAAAACCGACTGCATTTGGGACTCTTGGTACTGGGGTGACTTTTAATACTGGGGTACTGAAGTTTTGGGTTTTTTACATGTACCGACGGGTGGTAACTGCACAAGATTAGCTAAAATATTTAACTCTAACTCCCTCAGAGTGTCATGTTTTTTCCAATGATGCACTCCTGTATTGTTAAAAGTTACTTTTGTTCGCGATTAATTTTTACTGTGCAACAGGCCTAATGTTGTCAAACGTTCACCCTTCTCACTCACTGGATTACTTTTGCAGTAAACTTTTGCTTGTTGGCAGTCTTTTGCATTTCGAATTACGTTCTCAACAACAACCTTGATCTCAGCAACACAGTGAAAATACAAGGCATTTTAGTGTGACAGATGCACAGCTACGGTAGAAGACGTGTAAAACACACTCCGGGCATGAACAATTTAACACTAACAGTACGTTAAGATGCCAGAATCAAAATTAAAGACCTGTTAGGCTGTGGCCCAACAGGAAAAAAAAGTCCAAGCCAATCAAACTGGTAAAAAATGCTGTCTGAATATTTGCCCGTTAAAAAACAGTGAGACATAGAGAAAATTTTGTGAATAGCGTGCGAACCAGAACAGTACCGTGAGGTCTTGTTTCAAATTTACCTAATTGGAAAATGTCTTTTTTAAATAATTAGGTAAACATAGTTGTCAAAAAAACAGCTTAATCCAAATTTTTTTTTAACATTTTCTAATTCTATGGATAATTATTTGATAAAGAAGTAGATTAGATTATAGTTTACTTACTTGAAATAAAAAATACTTTTTAAATCAAAATTACGTTTTTATATTTAAAATATTGTAAATAAAGTAACCTGAATATAGCAAAACCTAGAAATACAGAAGTAGCGTTAAAGAACTCACATTAGCATGCAAAAGGAGAAAAATTTTATGTCGGACCCTTTGTGAAAACTAATGGTTCAAAGTGCCCCAAAATGTTTTTCTAAAAACCTTTTAAACACCCAAGGCTAACTTTGGGTCCGATAATTTGTCAACATAGACCGTTTTCCACCAAATTGATGGAACTTTAATTTATTTCTAGCTATTTCCGAAATTGCCTCTGGAAACGTTTAAAATAAAGTCCGACTTGAAAATTTATTGTTATGACTGGAATCCTAATTTTGTAAAATATGACCAGGATTAAAGGGCTTCAAGGAGTTAAAACTGCTGTTATCTTATCAGTAAAACGTGGGCAAAACACTTTTTACAAAATTATATACGTATAAAGTACATAAGATATCAAGCCTGAATGTTTGAAAACATTCACCATCGATAAAACCTGTTAGACTACTTCATAACATTAATAAGTTTAGAGTAAAACTGACCAATCAGAATTACTTGCTACAGACACTGGAATCACTGTGGAATCGGAGTCAAATGGTCCGATCATCCGCTACTGGAAGTAACGGTTTTGAAAAGTACGCTCAACTAAAGTCTGACAAACAAGCCCAATCTGCGGCAAAACCTTCAGTAAGTATTAAGAATTACTTTCAAGTAAGCTGACCAGTAGTGTGACATTAAGTTTATAGCTAGTTGTGATATCTGCCTGTACTGTAATCAGTATACAGTATGTTAGTAAAGACAATCATTGCTACACTGGTGCCGTGACCAGTTATTTTGGAACAACTACTACGACTAGAATCTTTAAAAGTTCTAATCCACTGAACAATGCATTTATCGTATCAACTGCTGCTGAGTTGCGTGTACCTGCTGGATCGCAACATTTTATTAAAACTACAGTCAATCTCAGGACTGGACTAACTTCTAATGGTACATTTTTTGTTGTTCCTGATTCTGTGTTTTTGGAGCGCAGAGGTTTAAATTGCAAAACAATTACACCCTGCGGCGCAGCAAATTAATTTATTAGTTTGTAATCCTAGTCCAATTCCGATTAGTATTAAAGCCGGGGAAGTTGTCGGATTTGCTACGTTTATGAGTAAAAAAGATGCTTCAGATTGTATTTTGAAACTTGATCAGTCTGACGTTCCTACCACTAATATTGGCAATCAACCTATACAGCAACAAACAAAGAAAAAGTTCAAGTCGAGAAAAGACATTTCAAAAGCATTTCGAATACGTGACACAGTGGCTTCAAAGACACAAAAAAATAAAATTTTGGACATGTTAACAGAATTTTCTGATGTTGTAGCGCTAGATAGTACAGATGTAGGTACTACAAACGTTACCTCACATTCTATTGATACCGGTTTTGCACATCCTATAAAACAACCCATGCGACGGTTTGGTCCAACTGAACGTAAAATTATTGATGCTGAGTTGGACAAAATGCTCGCTAATAATGTTGTTACGTCTTCTTGCAGTGAATGGTCCAGTCCCGTTGTATTAGTCAGCAAGAAAGACGGAACAATACGATTTTGTGTGGATTTTCTCAAAATAAATGAAATTACAATTAAAGACTCGTATCCCTTACCTCGGATTGAAGACGCACTTGATGCCCTACACGGATCACAATGGTTTAGTACACTGGACCTTTTTGCAGGTTACTGGCAAGTCCCTATGAGTGAAAAGGATGCCCACAAAACTGCATTTTCAACTCATAGAGGTTTACACCAGTTTCGGGTAATGCCGTTTGGCCTGACCAATGCTCCTGCAACTTTTAAACGGTTGATGGAGTTTGTACTGGCTGGTTTGCACTGGAAAACGTGTTTGATTTATTTGGATGATATTATAGTGTTTTCAAAGACATTTACTGAGCATTTAAGACACTTAAACGAAGTTCTGCTTTGTTTCCGCAAAGCCAATTTGCGTTTAAAACCGTCAAAATGTCATTTGCTTCAAACTGAAATAGAGTATTTGGGACATTTGGTGGGCCGACAAGGTTTGAAACTGCACCCGTCGAAAGTGACAGCAATACAAAAGTTTCCACCTCCGAAAAATAAACGTGATTTACGGCGATTTTTAGGTCTCGCTAATTATTGTCGCCGGTATATCAAGGATTTTTCTCAAATCGCTGCTCCGCTGAATGATTTATTGCGAGATCATTGCTATTGGTCGTGGAGCGCCAGGCAACAAACTGCGTTTATAAAGCTGAAGACAGCAATTGCGAGCCCTCCTGTTCTTTCATTTCCGGATTTTGAAAAAGAATTTATTTTGACGACGGACGCTTCCGGTTGCGCGATGGGTGCAATTTTATCACAGAATGTCCAGGGAAAAGAAAAAGTAATTGCATTCGCCAGCAAAGGATTTGGTGATTCCCAAAGAAAATGGACGACGTTTGAACGTGAGTTATATGCTATAGTCTGGGCTACGGAAAATTTTCAGCCTTACTTGTGGCAACGAAAATTTACTGTGTATACAGATCATCGTCCTCTTATTTGGATTAGGACAATTAAGAACCCTCCCCCTATGAAATGAAATTACAACTGTATAATTTTGTAATTTGTCACAAACCGGGTAAAGAAATTGCTCATGTGGACGCTTTGAGTAGGATTAATATAGACCAGCAGTCTGATCAAATTATACCTTTGATTGAAACTCAAACTGCTGATAATTTCGCAATGGCCCAACGCAATGACAAATCAATTGGCCCGATTCTCACTTCCAAACTGCTTGGAAGTCGAGTGCTACCAACTTCCACAGAGCAAAAACGCTTGCTAAAAGAATGGCCACGGTTAAAAGTTGTTGATTCAGTGCTTTGTTTTCAGAAACCTAACGGGCCATACCGTTTGGTTGTGCCCATGGCGTTAAGAAAACAAATATTTGAAGCTTATCACAGCTCAGAATCTTCAGCTCATTTTGGCGCAAGTCGAACGTTTCGGAAAATGCGACGAAAATTGTATTGGCCAAATATGTGGTATGATGTTCAACAGTATTGTAGAGAATGTCAAGTTTGTGCTGTCTCTACGAGCAGGGGTAAAACGAAACCGCCCATTATACCAATTGAATCGACAAGACCCTTAGAGATTGTGGCTATGGACATTTTCGGTCCATTGCCGACAACATCTAACGGCAACAGATATGTCTTAGTGGTAATGGACCATTTTTCAAAATTTGTACAGCTGTACCCGCTACAAAACCAAGAAGCAGTCACAGTAGCAAAGTGCCTCGTTGACTATGTTCTGCATCACGGACTGCCAGAAATTTTTCTTTCGGATCGCGGAGCAAACTTCACGTCTAAGGTTGTGCAGCAGACGTTCCTTAGACTAGGAGTGAAACTGAAAACAACTTCGCCATATCATCCGGAAGGAAATGGACTGGAAAGATTTAATCAAACCCTTGGTCGTATACTTGGCAGCTACGTCAATGCAAACAGGAACAATTGGGACGATTTCTTGTCAACGGCAAAGTTTGCTTACAACAGCTGCCAGCAGGAATCAACCGGTCTAACACCGTATGAATTTCTCTTTCAACTGCCACTAAATCTACCAGCTGACAATATGCTACCACAAATGATTGCCGGTGAAGAATTCTATCGAAAATCTGCAAGAAATGATGCATTGCACAGACTGCGACGATCGCGAGAACGAATGGCAAAGGAACCGACAACAACTGGTCAGCCTCTACATCCAGGTGATATTGTGTTTTACAAAAAAACAAGGCATTGTATCAAAACTGGATCGCCCATGGGACGGACCATATAAAGTTGTTCACTCACGAGGAAATAATAGCTATAAAATAGTGGATCTTCGCACCGCAAAGACTGTTGATGCTCACGGTAAAAATCTAAAGAAGTTCCACGGTTCACCTGTGGAATTTAAAGACAACAAGTTTAGTTTTCCGCCAGCAGCACTTAATCAAACTGTAAAACCGCAAGACTCAGCAAAGCACCCAGAAGACGTAGACTGGTACTGGGTCAATCGAGGTCGTGGGCCACCACAAGTTCAGGAACAGAATGCAATTCCGTTAAATCCTGGGCATCAAATCAGAGTAAACCCAAGACCTCTACGTAATCGAAGACCTCCTGAAAGATTTGATGCTACAACTGGAGAATTTTGGCGTCCTCCAACAGCAATATATTATGACATGGAATAGTAAAAGACCCCCGGGAAGAGTGTGACATTAAGTATATAGATAGTTGTGATATCTGCCTGTACTGTAATCAGTATACAGTATGTTAGTAAAGACGATCATTGCTACAAGTAGGTCAGCTAAAACCTGTTGTGCAGCGAACAATTTATGTTACTGCAAAATGTGTATGCATAATATTGAGGTACTGTTTTTCAGCTGCATGTGTATGCAAAAGTTCAAAGCGTTTTTATCTTACAATAAAGTTGTTTATGCAACCAAAACTTGAAGTATTTTTATCTTACATCAAATTATGTACGAACGAGATCTTTTACTGAGTGATAAGTGCATAGTGTATTGAATGACAATCGAGTGACTACATTTTCCACGAAATACAAAATTACGCCAATTAAAGTATCTGTTCAAAATGTACTTAAACGTACAAATACCTAAATTACACTCATACAAAAACGTCGAAATTCTTACTTAAAGTTTTATGTCAGACGTTCCCGAGGTGAACCGTCAATGACTGGTCACGCTAACTAATCACCAGCGCTTTTCCAAGAGACACAGAAACATTCAATATGTTGGTAAACCACCCACGGTATTTGAGATTCTTGTTTGAATTTAATTTTATTTCAATTTATATTGAAGCTCTAATTGCCGTTTTATGTTCAGTTCAGGCTGACACTTGAGTAGCTCTATTTTGCATTTTACTTGATACTGCTTCACATCACTTGTTTTTATGTGGCCGGTTAGCTCAGTTGGTAGGGCATCCGCTACGTAATCGGAAGGTTGGTGGTTCGAATCCACTCCGGCAGCTCCTTTTTGAAAATTTTCGACCCGACATTTCGGTCTTATAGCAGAACAGTCGATTCACTTCAGGGAAGCTGTAGCTGAATAGGATTAAGCAAAGAATACATTGAAAATCTAGGTGACACACGAACATACACATGTGAGCTGACGTTCAACACGCAGACAAACGCAAAACTTGCACAGTTTAGTGTTATAACGCCAGAATCAAAATTAAAGACCTGTTGTGCTGTGGCACAACAGGAAAAATAGTTGCACCACTTCAGAAAACGATACATGTGATTTCGTTACGAAAAGAATTGATTTTGGCTATCAAGAGTACAGTAAGTAGTCGCAGAAGTCATGCCACTAAAATAACTAAGTGGCGCATCTATTTTTTTTTCAAACTATTGAAACTATTGAACTATTTTTGTTGTCCCATATAGGGTATTACATTCTTGAGCCGTAGAATGGTATTTTTGTATCCTAGCAACCAGTGAGCGACATCAATGGCTACAAATTCTGTATATGTTATAAATCGGGGGTCACCCCCTGGTCGAGGCAGGCCTTCTCCCACTTCTACGGACACATACATCTTCAAAATTCATTCCTATTCACATTTTATAATCGCATATTTAAACCAAGATACGCGTTTCTTCGTTTTTATATTCGGCAGTTTTCGAGACTTCGCAGCGCTCTGTGCAGCGCCCTTGAGTTCAGAAATTACTAGAAAGGCTGCCAACAGTTTCTCTGGCTTGCTGTTTGGCTTACAGCGTAGTAAAATCGTGACTCAACACAAGAAATGTGAACATGAATGTATGCATTTAAAACATGAAGTTATTTACACTTTAACGCCCAAATTCAAATAAATTATTTAACAATTTAAATAGTTTTATATATTTTTCACTCGAATTTTAATGGGAAGCTATTTCTAGGCCAATCGGCGCATTGCCGAAATTATATATTCTCATATGGTGTGACTGGCTTCCAGTCAGTGTGAGCTGGTGAAGACGTCGCGAACAGGGGGGTGGCGCCGAAGCGTGAAACGGGGTTAAGTATTTAGGGCTTCGCGCGCCGATAGAGTTCTAGGAATAGCTTCCCCATGAGCTTAGGGATCGAAATGAGTTAGGTTTTACTCGTTTTCCTCCGTTTTGTTATATTTTTGTTATTTGGCCTCCAATAAAATTTATTAACTGGAAGTTGTCTCCAATTTTGCTGGTGTGTTGGGTGTCTTTGTAGGGCTTTGCAGCTATTGAGGAAATTCACCGCGTAGGTCCCGGACCTGAGGGAGGGCCGGAGAACTGAGTTTTAGGCCGTTTGTTACGGTCATCAACCGTTAAATCACGTTCCGCTGGGCTCGGGCGCACGGTCACTTTTCGCCCTCGTGCCCTCTTGCCCTTTTTAGTGCCCTTTTGAGCCTAAATCCTAAGAGCCCCGTGGTTCGTGGTTTAACATATATAAGCCTGTTCCGATCTAACGTCACAAACAATTGTCCGACTATTCCTGAAAGCGACCTTCTTTGCTATTTATGTGCTATTTTATTTTTGTTTTATTTTTATTTTTTAATATTTTTATTTTTTATTCATTCTTATTATTTTTTTATTTTTTTTTTTTTTTTTTTTTTTTTTTTGTTTTATTTTTTTTTTTTTTTTTTGTTTTTTTTTTTTTTTTTTTTTTTTTTTTTTTTTTTTTTTTTTTTTTTTTTTTTTTTTTTTTTTATTTTTATTTTTTTTTATTTTATTTTTTTTTTTTTTTTTTTTTTTTTTTTTTTTTTTTATTATTTTTTTTTTTATTATAATTTTTTTTTTTTGTTTTTTTTTTTTTTTTTGGTGTTTTTGTTTTTTTTTGGGTTGATTTGTTGTTGTTTTTTTTTTTTTTTTTAATTTTTTTTTTTTTTTTGATTAATTTTTAGTTTTTGGTACTCGATAAAGTTAAATTTATTTTTTTCGTTTTGTATTTTTTAATGGTGTTATTCTTTATTTTATTAGATTTTTTGTTTATTTTTTCAACTACTTTCAAAAATAACGTCATTTAAGTTGTTCTGATACTAGCTTTAACTTAAATTAGCAGTTTAAGTATGTATTCTAATGTTTTGTGGAGTCGAATTTTCACTTACCTAACTTTATTTATTTGTTTTTTTGTTTTTTTTTTTTGTTTTTTTTTTTTTTTTTTTTTTTTTTTTTTTTTTATTTTAATTGATTTATTAAAAATATTTAATTTTTTTTTTTTTTTAATTAAATATTTATTTATTTATTTATTTATTTATTTATTTATTTATTTATTTATTTATTTATTTATTTATTTATTTATTTTATTTATGTCAATCCACTGCTCAATCAAAGAGTTTTTGTGGCACTTAGGGATTTTGTGGTACCTAGGAACTTCACACTCACAGTAGACCCGCCAAAACGGTTGCCCAATATTTCCAGTACTCCAGCCCGTAACTTTTTGTTCTTCACAAAGTAAATAACGATGTTGTTTGCCGAATTCATGTTCATTAGGATCCACCAAAACTGAGCTAAGTTACTGAAAAATAGCGGCAGCCTGCCAACGAACACAATACTGAAATACATCAATATACCTGGAATTACAAACAAGAGCAACGTCCAGAAGCTGACGCAAGCTAATGTTTTAGTGACTTTAACCTGGCGATCTAAATTTACTCTAGTTTCGCTTGAAGTGCTTTCAGTCTTGGCTGCTCCCCTGACAAACGCTAAAGCAACCCCATACACAAGTACAGACAGCAAAGAAACAACCAATTGATAATTCCAGTAAACCAAATTGACCAATGGTGTTTCCACAAAACCCAAAGGACAATTATTGTGCAAAAATGAGCTGCGAAATTCAGATGTCATGGTAGAGACAACAGAAAACAAGTATAGCGAAAAGCTGATTACATAAATACAAACAGCGAACAAAATGTTTGACGTGGTGCTAGTTTTCATGCAAGTTTTGATGGACGCACAGCCAACCAATCGATCGATTGAGATCAATAACAGCAGCGTTGGAGTCGTGAATCCGCTCATGAGTGCAAAGTGGATCATTGGACGCAAATGGCACTGCTCACGACTGACGCGGAGAAGATTTGAGCCAAAAATTGAGAAAATCGACCGAACCAAACCGTTTAGAAACTGATTTAGCCCGCACTGGCACAGCAAATCGCTAATAGCCAGCGCGGCAATGTAGACGTATTCACGCTTATGAAGATCCTTGCTTTTCTTGACTGCTAATAGGATGATGACATTAGAAGAGACTTGAAATATACCCTGTATGTAGAAAACAGTATTTACCGTATGCTGACACCAGGTTATAGCGCCAAATGCAGTAATGTATGTTGTAGTATTCATTATGTAATTTAAGCAGAACTAAAATTGAGTGCTTGGTCTCAAAATTTAAAATGTTAGACTAAATTTTTAGCAAATTTCAAGTGCATATGTACTGTCTCTAAAGCCTGTCGTGACTAAGGGGTTTATTATTGAAGCAAAATTAGCGATTGTTTCATGAAATATTTAAAACCTTTATTCAGTTCACCATTATACAATTTTATACTTAAATGGCAACCAGGAAAATACTCAACTGTTCCTTTCATATGATTTCACATAGTGCACAAGCCGAAGAAACATCTGCAGCATGTCCGAACATGCAGGGAAATGAAACGTTTTATCTAGAGTATATACTAGGAAGAAAAAAAGAAATACCTAAAAGGAGAAACCTGCTTGTGATATAAACCCAGCGGGCTCTCCGAATGTCATCTGACACTGTATAGCGAAATTGCAAAATTGCATAGCGGCATCTGACCACACAAAGTATATTACATAGCTGGTAGTAATACTACATTTGGTTTTAATTGAAAATTGAGTCTTGGCGTCGTAGGCGCGGGGTTTGAGCTTTACAGTTTGGACTAAAATATGACACTGACTTGTTTAGTTCAAATTCCATCCCGAACGCTTTGGACTAAAGTTTATAATTCTAAACTGACTTGTATTCATTCACTCCGACATTGGCGGAACAGTGAACACATACTTTTGTTTCATAATTAAACCACAAGTTTATATTTTTTATTTCTACTAGCAAAGCTGCGAGCAGTTAGTCACAATTCGTTCACAGTTGATGAAATTCGGATGTCGAAAGTTCGGCTCATTAGTACCAAAAATAAATCGGCGCGTGTATACAGTACAAGCCAGCACAAGTACAAGCAAGTTTACAAGAAATACGACCAATAGTAAAATCAACGAAGGGTCGTGGGCAAAAAAACCGTTCGGTGCTCCAGCATATTGACTAGAATAATCATAAAATATCCATATCGGGGCTTCAGTAGTTGTACTTGTGGCCATTGATAAATCAATGTCATTAATAAAAAATAATTAATTGATGTATAGTGTGTTGAACGGCGATCTATATACTTGATTTTCAACTCTAATACTCAGGCGAAAATAAAATTTGTTCGTTCAGAAAACGCACTGCCGTTGTTACTTATTAGATTAAGCTCCCTACTGGATTAGTGGAAAACCGGTTAATATATCTACTACATACAAGCTTGAAGCATATCAAAAACCAAATTTATTAAAGCTTACACGTATATAAATAACATTTACAGATACATTTGAATTATTGTTTAATATTGAAGGTCAATTCATCAACAGATGGCACTGCAATTTTCTGGTGAAAACAACAAAATATTTCACTGCATAATATTAATAGCAGAAAGTTTCGCGTGGAACATGAGTGTTGAATCAAACGACATCTAAAGTGAGCACTTCCTCTGCTACACCTAAAAGTAAGACAAACTGTTTAAGAGTTAAACTCAATTTAAAATTTATAAGTGCAAAAGGATTTTTTTGTCCTGTAAATTGATTGTGTTCAATAACAAAAGGTTGTCTATTATACAAAAAAAACTACAGTACCGATCAGAATTACTTGCTACAGACTCCGGAGTCAAACTAACTTGATTCCGGAGTCAAAGTATATATATAACTACAGGTACAATACTTTAACTCTAGGAATCAAGTGACTCAGTCTCCGCCCTGACCCCGGAGTCTATTCTACATATAGCAAGTAAATATGGTCTATAACAACGTCAATATCCCCGTTTAAAAAAACGTTAAGGCCATATTGAGTTGTTTATCCTATTAATCTAAATGTTTTTTCACAACTTTTGGACTCAACTAAAACCAGTAAATATATATTTTAATGAAAAAACCTTACCGCACATGTTGGATCCAATCTCAATGTAAAGATAGCCACTGTGCCCAAAATTTTTTCCCCACGAGTTGCGCACAATATAGTAGGGCACACTTTTGCCTACAAAGTAAAACACACAACATTAAACAACACAACATTTAAATTAGATTTAGTTTAGCACAGCAAAAATCTTAGGACTGTTTCTAACAAAAGGTGGTCGACGCGCTTTTGTATAAAAACTTCGAGCGCCAATAACTTGTTATAATTCTTTCGGAATAGAAATTATTGTGATAAATAAGGCTGTAGTCGAAATCACCAGCCAAATGTTTGGCAGCGTATCATGCTTAACACTTAGAATGTGTTATGTGTTTTTTGCAGCTGTTTAGCCAACATAGGTTACATACTTGCCTTAAAAACTAAATGTATATACATAAATTAAAATTTGCTAGACTTGCAGTTTGGCTAGGACATGCTTCACTGTAAAAAAGGATTGTTTTTATCTAATTCTATCTAGTTTATCCGTCGCAATAAAATGACGAAAGTTGACAATAATTGACAAAAACGGTACTGCTGATCGAAACTCTAATATACTCACAAAAAGCAAAAAATCATGTTTGACATATACTATGGAACCGTGTCGAAAATGATGCTAATTTCAAAACGTATACACGTTTTGAAACCACGATTTGCAAACGTGTAAATGCGAAAGCAAATTGTGTCATTTGATTGCCACTGCTATTTAATGCTAAGCCAAATCAATCAAATTAATTATCGGCTATCCTTGAAGAACTTTTATGTACGTACGCAACGCATAAACGCCTGCTACTTAGCGGGTCACTTTATTGCGTTATTCTGAGACATAATAGTATATAGCCGGTTAGTTCTTGTTCAATAACCTTTAATAGCGGTCATTAACTGACCATTGAGCGACAGCCGCAGTTAAACCCCAAGCGTGTTTTCCTATTTTCAAATTGTGTATTTTCTAGCAAAACAGGATTTGAAACGTGTCATTTATTAACTAACTAACTAACTAATAATCCTAACTAATACGTATATAAACATATATATGCACATGGCCGATACTTGTGAAATCATATCCCACAATTTGCACAGCATGGTTGAGCGTGTTCGCAGAGCAATGGTGGCGGATGATCCCACCCAGGTAGTCTTGCCACAACACTGCGTCTGCCAACACGGCTACGGGACCACGCTCTGCTACCACGCGCACTATATTCGCAAGTTCCTTGTTAACTGCGCTGTAGAAATATAGTAAAAAGTTTAATGCAATACCAATATTGAGAAGCTGGAAAGTAGCTAACGAAAAATTGGTTTGAATTTTCAGAGTACACAGTATAGCTGACAACCACAGCTTAAAACATTTTTTGGTTATTTGTCGTTGATCCAACAATTTCGGTTGTCTGACAATGATAATCAGTTATTATAGCCATTGTAGGAAAAAGTTAATAAATATATCATGGTTGAAACTGATGTAAATTGATAGTAAAAATATTGAATCAGCAAAAAATTGTCAATGTATATCATTTCAAATATACACATACACAATGAACAGATATTCTCCAACTTACGGGGTGCAATTAAAGCTGGACACACGGACTCCACTTTGAGGTCTGAAACAGGATTTAAGAAAACTAAAAGATTTGAGAGTAAAGTAATACATTAAGGGTAGGTTATAGCACAATGTAGAGTCAACTCAGTAATTTATACGCACTGTTACGTGAAGCGCCAAGTGCATGCACGAATATCTATATAATTCCTATTTAGATCCAGAAGCACCTTCATTCCCGAACGGTCATTATACCGCATCCGGGACTGTTCGCGAATAATGGTGCTGAATTTTTATTGGCTGTTCACAAATTTAAATTAATTGGATTATATTAACTGAATTAACTGGAATAACTCAACACAGAAGCATGAGATCTCTTTCAAATTCTTCACAGTTGCTCCTCTGTGTCAAATACATAAACCTGTAAATTCTTGGAAAAATACTAACTGTCGAATTATTGTGGTTAATTCAGTTAATCTAATCCAGTTAGTCTGAATTTGGGAACAGCCCCTCAGAAAAGTGTCACATATACGACTTGGTCGGTTATATATATTTTGCAAACCATAGCTTATAGTCACTACGCTTACTCAATTTTGCACGCTTTTTCTGTATCAGTCAAGGGATATTCTTGTTCTGTGGCAATTATGACGTTGTTCTGAAAATATTTATAGTGTGCAAGGTGCGGATGCGTCTGAATTATTTATCCAAATAAATTGTCCAAAATGTTTCACAACACTAAAATAATACTGAACTAGAGAATCAGCGTAGTATTTTTAGTTAAATAAGAACATTATGTAATGTCAGAATCAAAATTTTTTGTTAGCTGAATAATAATTATTTTATGTATTAATTTTATTAGTTTTCTGTTGCGAAAATGGGCAAAATAATGTTGTGGTAATGTGAGTTGTGGCTGAGCAGTTTATGCACTTTTGGACGTGTAAAAGATTTAGGGCATATTTTGCGAATTTTTATATTCTGATTAGATTAGTTCTACGTTTGTACAAAGAAGTTTCAATCTACACAATGTAGTATTCTGTGCACTGGTTATCGAATAAATATAAACCTGGCTCAATACCTGCTGCAGCCAAGCCGCAGTAACGCAGGGGTACCCCCCATCGCAGCCATAGTTCCCCTCCGCGCAGTCAATCAGCTGCTGCACGCTCAACTCTTTTAAATTCCCGCGTTTTTGCGCCAGTACGCTTTCCACCGTTTCCATGGTGCTGAACGCCCAACAGGCGCCGCAACTTTTCTGATTCTTCACTGGCGTCACTATTTTGTGGTCGCGCCTGAAATTATATTGTTTATGTTGTAAATAAGAAATAGGGCCTACGAGACTAGGGGGCTATGGTGTAGTGGTTAGCATCCTTGTCGTCGGCGCAATCGGCCGAGGTTTGATTCCCGGCGCCTTTATCTCTTTTTTGTTTCTAAATTGGGGCCTTCTTTTTCTGTCCAACATTCTGACATAGAAAGGAGAGCATAAGACACGGGTTCTCAGGACAGCCTTATACCCGAACTGTCTTCGGAGGTGGGTTAGAAACCCCATGCCCTGGGGTGAGGTTGGTTCTTCAACCTTTACAGTGTGCTGGGTTGCTGTATGACTGAGTACCTAGCTTTTCTAGTATGGTCCCTCGGTTAAGGGTAAGCCGAAAAATTCTCGGTTTTGGTTAAGAGTGAACCGGAGAAAACCCTCAGTATCGGTTAAAGGTGAGCCAATTAAACCCCTCGGTATTAGTCGGAAATCGTTCTGGGTCTGGGTCAACCCTGTGGTTGCGGATAAGCCAGGAAACCCTGAGTGTGGTGTGATTAAAATAGGCTTGGAATCCTACGTGTAAATGCGCTCTGCCTTTCAGGCATCGGGTTCACCCCAGGAGCATGAATATCGACCGAGTATCGTTGCAGGGTCGCAACGATGTTCGAAGGAGGGACACTGTTGTAAATAAGAAATGGGGCCTACGAAACTTGGGGGCTGTGGTATTTCCTACATAACCTTACCTCAAATAACTACAGAAATACGACATCGTTAATTTTGATATTTAACAGTTGTATTTTTTGTATGAGTGATTTGTTTACGTTACGTTTTTTGAGCTAACACAATTATCACTGTTGCGCCACAGCGCAACAGGCATTTAAGTTCATCCTGCTATGATTAGTGTGCTGTTGTGCAAAGTATGCTTTGCGTGTGTCGCTGTATGTTTTACTGTGCGGTTGCTGTATAATTGTGTCTGCGTTTACTGTTTAAGACTGTGTTTGAGTGCTGCAGTGTGGCACAGCCTGCCTGCTGTCTCGCTTTCACTGTGACTAAAATAGTGCTGCAGCCTGTGACTGTGTGTGTGTGTGTGTGTGTGTGTGTGTGTGTGTGTGTGTGTGTGTGTGTGTGTGTGTGTGTGTTTGTGTGTCTGTGTGTGTGTGTGTTTGTGTGCGTTTAGGTACATCGTGTTTGTCAGTTCGCTTGTATTTGAACGCATGCAAGATGCATAGCAGGCAGAGAGTTCACAAAACGTATGTTGAAATTCAATATGTGCTGCAAACCCCAATGCAACATATTCAAAATCGCTTCTTGAGCTCAGATCAAAGCGAAGTGTCTGACCATATTAGCTTAATCTCTGGTACGAAAGCTACGTGCTCTTGGAGGTTAAACTGATTTGTGGATGTAGGATTGGAGCTGCAGCCTCCTGTATCCTGTGCACGGGTGGCCCTGTACAGCAGTACCGCATGGTCCTGCGCTGCTTTAGTCACAAAAGGGAAAAATTCTAATTACGTGTTACTTATCTAACACTATGGGTGGATTTCACAAAGGTGATTTTACTAAACCACGGTTTTACGTACGTTTATACACGATTTGCACATCATTTCATTACGAAATATAGTCTTATTCGTAAAGAATTTCGAAGATTTTCTAAAATCATGGTTTTAGCTCAGTTGAAATTTCAGAAAAACAGAGACCTGCTGTGCAGCAGGTTTAAAATTCCAACTGCGCTAAAATAATGGTTTAAGGGGGTAGTGTCGCGAAAGCAGTTTTGCTCATAGGCTGTGAAAATAGAACTTTTTGTTTTGAAGTAGTACATTCAATGAGAAGCTAGGCCAACGCTGTATGGTATCAAATAATTACTGCCAGACATCACACTATCAATATTGACAAATATCTTGGACCAATCGTCATTAGTAAGCCAGACATCACACAATAGGGACATAAAAGTTCGAAAAATCAAGCCAGATATCAGATTGGCCAGCTTGTGAAGTACACATAATGTGTGGACGCACAATTTTTTGCGACAAATAAGAAAAAAGAAAATTGAAGGTTCGTTTTTCTTTTGATTTGAAAATAAGCGTCTAGATTTTCCACAATTTATCATTATTGCTGTTACTATTTTACAGTTTAAGTACACCTTCACAGTTCAAACTAGTATTACTCCACAGCCGCTACAGTAATCTGCACTAAATTTTGTGTGCATAAACTACAACATATGCGCTATTAGTCTGTGTAAAAAAACTAAACAGAAAAATTGATAAATGTGACCAAAAAATGGAATGTGAATAGGTTTTTTTTCGTCATTTTTCCGACTTTGAGACATTATTGCAAACTAAATGCTGCACCAATTTTGCTGAAACTTGGCAAAATAATTTGCCTTTTGGTAGATTTTTAAATTATAGAAAGAACAATTTCTAACATTTTACTGAACAAGTTTTACAGTCGCGCAAAATCGACTGCTTTCGCGACACTACCCCCTTAAGACAATCTACGAAATTCGTAACGAATCAGGCGATATTTTGTAATGAATTTATGTGCAAATCAAATTAAAACGTACGCATAACCATGGTTTAGTAAAACCATCTTTGTGAAATCCACCCTATAAGTATACCTGCATTAGGCTGACAGGTATACAAAACTTCACCACGTTACATCGCACACATCTTAAAAACTATACGTATACTGGTTGGTAATTAATTTATGCTGCGCAACAGGCTTTGCCGTAGTATACGGAAGTGGTTCCATTTAATTTACAGCAGGCTGCAACATTTAATGATTACATTTTGCACCAAACTTTCACTTTTTTTCAAATCGACAAGATGGAATTAAATTCACATTCACATACGCACCAATCGACAACAGATGGTAAATCTTTCGGCAAAGTAATTGTTGAAGAACCAACAACTGTTGTCACCAGAAGCGGGTTATTATTCGATCGGCTAGATTTTCCCAAATACATGCCTAGAACGAATTTAGCGATTTCAATATCGATTATTGTCAGATTATGCTAAATATTGTCTTAGTTGAAAATACAGTACCGACCAAAATTACTTGCTACAAAAACAGAAGTCTTTAAGGAGTCAGACTCACTTGATTCCGAAGTCAGGGTCACTGGCGATCCCAGACTTCGATTTCGGGAGGGGGCGGAGGTCTGAAGAAATTTTTCACTTTTTTATTAAATCTTTTTTCAGCTTTACGCTATCTTGTTATAGCCGCAGCTTATATCAAGGGCAACGAATTGAGTCTGTTTGTAAAAACCAAATGTGTACCCAGAAAAAATGGAGAACTTTTCAATTTTTAGGCCGAATTTGGTCAACTGGAGACGTATCAGAAAATTTTTCCGACAGATAAATAAATCACATGATGGGAACGTCACATCAGACAGAAGACAGTGTATTACACAACTAAATGCAGCATGATATACTCGTGTAGACATGCAAATGCAGCATAATGTACTCATGTATACATGCATAGGCTTTGATGAAACATAATAACATGGAATATGTCGTAAGCCACAGAGTTGCAGGGTTCTGGGGCCACAGCCCTTCGGAAAAAATTGGGTGAAATTTTTTTATTTTTAGGCCGAATTTGGTCGATTGCGGATTCATCATAAAAATTTTCCAGTCGGACCATAAAAACCAAAGGGGTAACCAAAACCCTTGTGTAAAATTTCAGTCGGGAAAAATTTCGGGGGAGGGTTTTAGGACCGGCCCTGGTTAGGGTATATATTGTAGTGCTCTAATTGTTGGTCGAGACTAAAGACGTACTAACTATAAAGTGATGTCTAAGTATCAAGAAGTAGACATTAATATATCCAACCACAGAGAAATAATGAAGCAGTCAAAGGGCTTTAACTTGTGCAGGTTTTCCAACTAACTCGTTCTTCAAGTTAAAATATCAGTCGAACCCAGACGGGCAAATTTGAACTCCAAAGAATTTCCAATATTTTAGGTAAATAAAATCGTAGACAACACAACATAGCTATTTTGACATGACTTTTTGGTAGACCCTCGCACTTATAGCTATGACGTGGTTAGGCTCTACAATATAACTAAATACTTTGACTCCGGAATCAAATGACTCCGACTCTGGGCTGGAGTCTGCAGCAAGTTATTTTGATCGGTACTGCATTGGCACATTCAAAAACTTTTTGACTGTTTTATGCTGAAACTTTGTCTTTGTAGCGGCTTTGAATATGTAGTTTCAAACTAAAAGTTTTATGTATGGAGTTTTGAGCCTTCAAAACCAACTTAAAACTAAAGTCTGACAAAAAATTAGTGGGGGCCACTAGGGATGTTTTCAGTTACCAAAATCTTAATCAGTTCAGTTAATCAGTTAACTGATTAGCTGAAAAATAGATCAGTTCAGTTATCAGTTAATTTTACAAAATATTAATCAGTTCAGTTACAGTTAAGTTAACTTAACTGTAACTGATAACTTTAACTGAAAATATTTTCAGTTATATCTCTGAAATTGATGGTTTGCTTTTTGCTATCCTGATATTTATGATTGGCTAACTTTCTACTTAATTAACACTTAACTTAATTGTTAATTTATTATTAACGAATTAATTAATACATATATATTAAATATAATATATTATATATATTAAATAATACATTAATATATATACATACTTATATACCGTTTGACAGCCAAAATTATCAGCGCAATATTTTCACTGAAAACTTTAGCAGTGCCTTATGCCTGCAAGAACTTATGTAGCAGTGGCAGATTTACCTTGGTGTCAACAATGTGCGGAGTTTATTCCTTCTTAAAAATTAAGAGTATTTTTAAAATTAAAAAACATGTCAAAAATTAAAAATCTAAAATCATTACGAATATATTAATAAGAAAACATATTTAGCTAAGTAGAAATATAATAAGCTATAAAAAAGATAACGGAAAACACTAACAGTGTGCAAGAAGTACGCCCGTAATTTATTCTTTCTAGAGAAGTAACTATTGTTTTGAAACCAACTCTGCGCAGTGTAAAAGTAGCTGCTGCATGCTGTTGTGCTCATGATTAACACGTAAAGTTAGTATGGGAGCTGACTGTTTTTTTATTGAAGAAAGGCTTTTTTAAAGTTTTAGATGAAATTATAGTAACAATGGTATTTTAGAGGTCGTGAGATATAATTTTTATAAGATTACATGGAAAATAAATTCACTTAGCATCTTTTACCCAGCTCTCTGCGCGTCATCTTAAAGTGTCATGCTTCATATCTACAATCAATCAACCACACAAAGTGAAGCAGCGTGGTCGACTGCTCCACAATGCAAGTTCAATAGTGGTACAGCTCAAGGGTTCGATCCCCCACTTATTGTTGATGTTTTTTTGAAACATGTATCCTACTTTTTAACACTGTTTTAAATGAACCAGTTTGCTTACGGCAACTATGGCTTCTTGGCCAACAGCTACCAATAGTTTTGAAATTTGGTAAAATTTAGTGCCGAAACTAAACTAAGCAACTGCAGCAGGTATTACTGCTTTCTACGCATGACAATGCACACTGAATGCGAAGGCGAAGTAAATTTGATGATGAAACATATCTGTTGAATTTTCATTCAGCAAAGGAACCTTGCCCCTTTTGGGCCTGCTTGTTATAATGTTCCCACAATTGAACTGAATAATTGCTTTTCAGTTATGCGTGAAAACTGAAAATTAAAAGCAGTTTCGACGCATAACTGACAATGATCTTCAGTTATAGCATGTAACTGAAAATAATATCAGTTAACTGATTTTAATCAGTTTTTTACAACCGAAGCAGTTCAGTTACAGTTAAGTTAACAGCTTCTGAGAATTGTGCAGTTAAGTTATCAGTTTTTAACTGCTTTTCAAATTCAGAGCAGTTAAGTTATCAGTTATTATCAGTTAACTGTAACTGCTTAACTTTAACTGAAAATGAATCAGTTAGCAGTTAACTGAAAACATCCCTAGGGGCCACTCACTTGCATATTTTAGTTGCATGACTTCTGCGACTACTTGCTGCACTCTTTGCAGTCAAAATCTATTTTTTTCGTAATACTTGCGAATTCTTGCTGTGTCAGATCTGAAAATTGGTTGATTCCGAAAACGGCATTATCTTCGTTGGTATCGGGAGCGGCGTTCAGTCTCCTGTGACGATTCAAGGTGGTCTAAAACAGAAACTAACTAAACTAAACTAAAAAATTAATTAAAAAACAAGAAAAGAAATAACAAAAAAAGCTGAGGTCGAATCCCTCTAATTGTCTAATTCCGATTTTATAAGATCTGTACTCTACATTAAAAATACTTTCAAATGTATTTCACTGGTTTTTCTGCCTTTACAAATCATGCCTCAAATAAACAATAAAAACTTACCTTAAAAATTCTAAACCGTCTGTTATATTCCTTAACATTTTCAACATAGGAGCGATTATACTTGAGTACAAAATTTCTAAATTCGGCTTCCACATTTTGCGATTTGACTATGTAAAAATTAAACAATAAAATGGAGATATAGGACAAGTAAATTAACATCATAATGGATAACTTTGAAAAGTTATCAAGTTTTGTAAACTATCATCAATGTCACTGATATTGGGGTGAACTTTAGTAAGTTTACTGATAAGCATTCTTTTGTCATCAAAAACAAACAAATGATTTAGAAGAATTCTTTGTCAGACCACAGTGAAAAACTGACTTGGCGAATTTAGGTGCAAAATTTGTACTTTATGTCTGAGTAGACTTTTGGTTGATCTTAAAATTTATGACCGTGTCCAGTTCCCAATGCACACTAAAACCTGGTTTATACTTCTCGTTAAGGACACAAGGACAGGGACAAGGACAAAGTTTTGGACAGCTGCTGTAAAGAATTGACACAAATGTTTCGGTTAATACTTCTTCCAAGATTAGGTTATGATCTTCCAAGTGACCCCAGCTATATTTATGCTAAAGGTTGGCATATGTATTTGGCCAGGCTATCTACATAAGAACAAAACCACAGGGACATTCACAAAAATAAGTATAAACCAGGCTTAATATTGTTTTTCACGTAAGCTCTGTAAGCAGTTTTGCAAAAATTCTCAAATGTTTCTTTTTCTAAATCTCGCGCCAATTCTATTCAAAAGTCGTTGTCTCGGCAAACCAAGACACAAAGCTAACGCTTTGATATTTGTTAATGATTGTTGTTTCAACGAAATACATAGGGTGGATTTCACCACGGTGGTTTTTAAAAACCATGGTTTTACGTACGTGTGCATATGATTTGCACATAATTTCATTACGAAATATCTCATGATTCGTTACGAATTTCGTGAATTTTCTAAAACCATGGTTTTTGCTCAGTTGAAATTTCAAACCTGCAGCATAGCAGGTTTTTATTCTGTTGAAATTTCAACTGAGCAAAAACCATGGTTTTAGAAAATCTACTAAATTCGTAACGAATCATGAGATATTTCGTAATGAAATTATGTGCAAATCATATGCACACGTACGTAAAACCATGGTTTTTATAAACCACCGTGGTGAAATCCACCCATAGTAGCTAAGATTCAACTTGTGACAAACCGTCTCCGTACATAATACACATAAAATAAAAACGTTTTCGGTCGAGTCTAAAGCATAACACGTTCCTCAGCTGCTACTAGACCCTTTGTCGGTTAAAAAAACTTCTAGGTCATGCTGGGTAAGCTGTCAAAAGATGACAGCTAAAAAAATAACGAAAGAAAAAAAAAATGAAAGAAAAGTAAAACTAAAACAAAAATGAAAACAAGAGAAATGTCAACTGAAATAAGCATATCTGTAACTACTGTATTTTTGCCACAAAAATAAGTTTTCCAGTAGATACTGTCATCAACTGTGGCAATTAGCTTGACTGCCTGCTGAGAAGCAATTTAATTATTCTTGCTAAATAGCCAGCCAAAAGTGATCAGACTTTTCTGAGTAATCATCAGGTTTGTTGTAACTGGGGCAACGCGAATACCTCAGCAAGCAAACAAACACTTTTTGGTTTATCGGTTCGCGCTCAGTCCATAAAAATGCCCCACAGCGTTTTGCAGTGTCTTGTGTTGTTTTGCCTGATTCCTGGTTTACTCACTGTAGCCACTGCAGCGTTGCCTAAACTCTGCAATGTTTATCCAGACCATGTGATTTGTCAGAATGAACGGCAGCTACAACTTTTGTCCGGTAAGTTCATTCATACTTGTTCTTTTGCTGGTTCTTAATGGTTTGACCTCGAGTCTAAAAAACTGGCCAATTAAGATAGGCTATTTTGAAGTTCATAAAAAATGCTGTTGACTTCCACATCGGGGTGAAAAAATGTCGGAAACTATATTGTTCACTTGTCACTTGTCCTTGTCCCTGCAGTTTTGTCTTCAAGGATTGACTTTCGGTCCTCTCGAATTAACATCATATGGCTCCGGAGTCAGTGACTGCAGTCAACTTATTGACCTCACACGTCCAATTATTAGTTTTGATTTTCGTTAACTGACTCCGGAGTCAGAGCCAGTTACTGCGGAATCAGCATCACCTTAGTCATCACTATTAGAAAATAATGCTACATGCATACACATGCTCAAGCGCTCAAGTTTCTGAGCCATTTAAAATATTGTGACAACAATGTAATGCTGATTCCGTGGCCAGTGACTCGTTGAATATGCAAACTACCGAAAGTAAATAGGCCCCATTGACGTCAATAGTTTACCTGTAGCCACTGACTGCAACATGAAGTCAGTGACGCTGACTCCGGAGTCATATGATGTAAATTTTAACGTAACGTAGCGTTGTTTCAGTCTGTATGTAACGAATTTGCAGTGTTTGCAGTATTTAGAACCAGATTTTTGGACCGTAATGTTCATGTGTGCGTCACTAGTCTTAGGAACTCAGTGAAAAAACTTACCTTTTATCTAGTTAACTGCAATGTTTAAGTTCCAAACGAAGTACCGAAAGCGGGTCATAATAGCAAATCTTACATAGCAACCCCACACGAGTGTCCGAGAAAGCAAGCTCACTTTGCACTATGTTATTTAGTGACAACTAACCCAAACATACGTAAATGGGTCACGGCTTTATCTAATATACTATGTAGTTGGAATTTAATGATGTATGGATTAATCAAGATGTGGAGGACGTTAAATTATTCCTAAAAATTAACCGCTCGCGGTTAACTGATATGTTTGATAGCCAGTTAAAGTATGAATGTGAAATAAATGTGTTACCCAGCCTTGATTCATTTCGAATGTTTAAAACGCAGCATAGTTTAGAAAGTTTTTTCAAGTTAATTTGAAACAAACCCAATTTACACGTTTTTTTATCAAATTAAGACTTAAATCGAATGTTTCATAAATTGAAAGAGGAAGATGGGGTCGTAGGCTAAACCTTAGACTCCCACATTAGGATAGAAATTGCAAACCTTGCAATTCAATAGAAACTGAAGATGAACTACACTTTATTTTGAACTGTTCCTACTTCGATACCTTATGTAACAACTATTTAATGCCTAGTCTTGTACATTGTCATTCTGCTGAAAAAATAATCATAAGTAGTTTTTAATGTCATCTACTGAGGCATTTGTTGTCTGCAACGTAACAAAATTTGCGTATTTTACTTTTAGATTATGTGCCTATCAGAGCATAAACCTTCCATAGTAATATCATACTTACATTTTTTGTCATACTCGAACTAAGTCTTGAAATTATATCAATGTTCATTTTAAAGATGGTATAGATATTTGTCAAATTTTATAAAAAACAGTCTGTAGTTATACAATGTCACTTATCACTTGCTTATTGATCTATCCCGTATAATAATAACATAATATGTCCTTCTAGAATTTTATGTTTGGCAATTACTTGTATTTGTGCATTTTTTTCCAACTTAACAAACAAACAAATATAGACTGCTTACTATTTAAAACGATGCCAAAAATGTTAAAACATTGCAAACTGGCCCAGAATTACGTAAAACAACACTAAACAAAAAACAAAACAGATAAAACCAATAAACTATGCAACAAAACACAGTATTTAGCTGATTGATGCGGTTGGGATGAATTATTTGTGACGGGTCATGCCACATGATATAAGTATTCAGTAATTACACTTGGTTAGTTTGATAATTACCTTATTACCTTATTACCTTACTATACTATATAAACTTTCTTGCTAAAAAATAATTACGATAATAACTCAGGATCGGCTCAACGCAGAAACGTCATTTTTACGTTATCATATAGCCGACAGCGTGGCCAAAAATTTTTCTATTCAAAGTCACTTCGTAAAGGAAACCGTTTAACCGCTAATCCGGTTTGAAAAAAATAAAAAATTTTCAAACTGACATTTTCGGGGTCGAACATCTACTACGACGAATGTAAGATGATATTATAGTGTCATTTAATTCTCAAATATTGAAGCCGTCATAACTTGCCTCAACGTTAACGTAAAAACATAAAATTAACGCCTTTCAACTCAGAACAGTAGGCGCTTTTGAATGATACCTTACCTGACGTACCTATACTATGCACGTTTAAACGTTTAAATTTCTAATTCTAAATTATGACGCAAGCTTAACGTCAAGTTAAAGGCCATGTCACCCATTTGAAAGCTCTAACAATTTCCTCTCTAATTATTGAAGTTGAAATTATTATTCTCCCACTTCCATATGAAAAGTTATGGCCATTGAAAAATTTCATAAAAAGAGCTGATTGTACTACAGATCACACCATGGGTGATCAAATCCCAAAACAATTGAATTTAGGCAAAAATTCATTTGTTTGCTCATTTTCATTTAACATAAATAGACTTAACTTAGATATATTACATGGTCGAACTAGTCTAAACTAGACGCACTAGACTTGTTGAATAAATTAATTACATGATTGAATTTAGTCTACATTATGCATCGGTTTATTCTTACTGCTTTTTTGTGTTTTAGCTGAAATCCAGAAGCTGAAAGAAATACCTGAACTGATGACAGAAACAACTTTACAGTGCACTGCTAATGTGTCCTGTAAGTTGTTATCTTCTTTTCATTTTTGCATGGGTCAGTTGCATTGATGTACAATTGTTCTGATCAGTACATTGTAAATGGTAAAACTAATACGCGGCAACGTGTCTACCATTGGTATGGTGTCCAATTCGTTTGAAATGGGAAACGCCACAATATGTAGGAGTGAGTACGTAGATTTTTTGAAAGCAGCAACCTAATGACTCGATACTAGGCAAAAACCTCTGTTATTTACTTATGCTCTTACGGCGCTTACTAATGGCCCAGGCCAGAAACTGAGGGTGTCGGCTTGGGAGGAGTACTCTCCCTTCATTAGCTTCAACTTCAGTTGGTCGGGCTTCCAGGTTTTACAGGCTGGGCCTTAAATACGGGTTGCAAGTTAGTTGAGGTTGAAATGACCAATGTCCGAATCAAAAGACCAAAGAAAATTTCTTTGCTTTTAATTTTCCTGAAATAATTGGGTAGCTGTACATTACCAAACTGAATTATATTTTAAGAATATATAAAATGGTTGTGTTTTCTTAGCAAAACTGGATTACATTCAGACACTGTCGCAGGAAACCCTGGATTTCCTTAACGAGCACTTTGCAAAGTATAACTGCAACCGTAAGTTAATTATGTTGTGTAACGTCCTCGCATTCTGTAAAGGTAAAAATACCCCTTACAGATTATGAATATAGTATATACGCGACCCCTGAATATACCCAGAATAATATTCTGTCATAATAGACCAACTATAGAAACTCTGCAGACAGTAGATACAATATTTGCCAATTTTGCCAATCATTTTTTAAATCAGCAGCCGTTCTGACAGGATAATATTGCTATATTGCTTAGCCTTTAGTTACACTTGTAGTTTGAAGTATATATGTTTAACAAGTGTGAAAAGAAATTTTATGGCAAATTTCTTGGTTTTTCCAGAAGAAGCAGCCGTACTGGATGCAATTTTGCGCATGGAAGGGAAGATGACAACTCTGGAGACTGCACTCGATCAATGCAACAGTAAGTTGACATTTATTCGCACACACCTGCAACGCAGCTTTTTCCTGTTGTGCCACAGCACAACAGGTCTCTAATTTTGATTTCTGGCGGAATACACTGGGCTTGTACTGCAATGTACGTCTGTGCGTTAGTTTGCTTTGCATACTAGAGCTACTGCGCGAGCGTCACATCATTGTCTAGTGCAAAAGTTACACTGTAAGCTGGAAAAATGTCAATGTGCGTTTGTTTAGTTCATGTGTGTCACATAGTGCGCGTGTGTCACATTGCTGATAGTACCAACATTTGACCACATAATTTTGTTGGCAGCATCTTATGTTTCCTTCGAACTGTAGTCTTTTTTGGTCATGAAAGAATGAATACACTTCTCACTCATCAAAACAACCTATTCCTACATAATTTGTTTTAAAACTACTTCCAGTTTTTGCATAAACAACTTATTGTAAGATTGCATAAAAACGCATTGAACTTTTGCATACACACTTTACAATAAGATAATTATCTGCTGCACAACAGGTTTTAGCTGACCTGCTGGTCAGCTTACTTGAACCTAATTCTTAATAATTACTGAAGGTTTTGCCGCAGGTTGGGCTTGTTGTTTAAGTTTTATACAATCAAGTTAGTTAACAATGTAGCGGTGCATTGGTGCCGAGTGCAAGCTGCGACAACAGTAGCCCCTCCTCTCCTTAATGAGTGCAGGCGTATTGTCCCTCGTCAATTCCTGGCTGCTCCTTCAGTGTCGCTTTTACTTCATCTCTCATGCGGCCGCAGAAAACATGTCCTCCAGCTCTTGCTTTGAACTTTTTTAAACATTTGCAGTATGACAGAACCTGTAAAAACGGTGACAAAACTGTGTTTTGGCCGCTCCCTGCGCGAAGTACTTCTAGGTATCGCAAAAGCAATTTCTAAGGACAATCGTCAGCCTGAGCTTTGGGTCCGTTGTACTCCTACGTATTTTTAATTTTAGCTCAGTCTCAGTAATAGTGACATCATTTGTTGACAAACATAATGCTTCTTGTGTCCGCAGAAAGGCATGATACACTGGCGCTTTGAAATACGTATTTCTGCCAAATGAAATTCATTATATAAGGCTCTATCGCTTTTTTGGGTTTGTCTGGCTTGTCGTTAAGCCGTTTTGAAGCGTTTATTTTGGACGCCGTTGGATTGTCCCATCCGCCCAAGCAATAAACCAAACTTATTGCAGCTAACGCAGTTTAGTAGACGACAAGGGCAGGGCAGATAGGCAAACAGGAAACCAGATGAAGCAGACAAACTGATTAGATGTAGAAACGGTATGCAAATTAGATGGAGTAATATGCAAATGAGCTTAAATACGCATGAAAGTTGCACAGCATGACTTATCACTGAGCCAAGTTTCATGCATGTATACATAGTGCAGCAATATATTCACATTACAATTCGCTAAAGTTTTTCAAAAAATACATTTCTTATTTTCAGAGCCGACCAGTCCTTGCGCTGCGGATCAGTTCCACTGCGGTGCTGACTCCGACCTTTGCATTCCAATTAGTTACCGCTGTGACGGGGACAATGACTGTAGATCGGACGCCGGCTTTGCTCCAGACGAAGTTTGGTGCACACTAGCCGGTACGACTTCAGTCTAACCAAGCAGTTCCTAAAGTGAAAAAGGTTTTTGCTATGTAGTTAAAATGCACACTACATAAACCGCAATTATTTAACAAATAAGTTCTTAAAATGGTTACAAAATATATGAACTTTGATAACGTTCCTCAGACCGTTAGTAGTATTTATTTACATTTCTTCAACCGAAAAATCACTTCTAATTTGACAAGCTGACTTTAGAAACGATTCATAGTTGTCATAGTGCAAACCATACATATGCAAACCAACTAAACAAACTAGCAGTTAGGGGAACAAGCAGGATTTTCATGCAAACTTTTAGAGTGAATTTCTGCTTTTGACACGTACGAACTTTTACAAAGTTTAGTCCTGCCGCCAATAAATTCCTGAACACATACAATTATTTCCCAACAGTTTTTAACAAACTTCTATGTGAAAGCAAAGTAAAAATTAATGTTAATGCCTGTAATTTTGAACCTCCTGCTACATTAATACAATATCTCAATAGTCAATACAATAAGGTTTCTTTCTAAATTTTTTGATTCTCCTCATATTTGCCGCATTTTTGCAGGTTTTTTGCCAATTGCAGAATTGAAAAAGATATATCATATTTTCAGTTCTGAGTGAAAAAGAAATTTTTTTAAGATATCATCATATGCAGCAACTTTCATTCATGCGAACACTCTGTAAAAAATAACAAATTCTAGTGAAAGGTTTGGTATTATATATACTACTTTAATCACACAAACAGACTCTAAACTGATTCTAAGAAATTGTTGCGCATAAGCAGAAACATAACATGGACGATGGTGTCACTATCAAGTAGGGCTAAAACTATTTCTTTGATAAAATTAGAAATGTTAAGCGTCTGATTCTAACTGCTCTAGAATAAATTTTATCTTAAAATTAAACTTAAAAAATTAAAATTAAACCTATTAGGTTACTTGAAAAATTATCAAGGTCAACCATTTTTGGCTTACAAACCTTAATTTAAATAAAACCTATTTAAGCTAAAATTCAATCTAGGCCAAGAGTAGGATATATTAAATAGAACAAAAAAATAACCTAGCCATGACAGCAAGGGGTTTTTACTGGAAGAAAGACAGCATCTTCATCGGAACTCAATTGGGATTCGAACCACCCATCTCTGGATTTGCAGACCAGTGCTCTACCATTTGAGCTACTGAGCATGCTGAGTTTTCGTAAATCCCTTCAAGTACTCTAAGGGGCCTATGTTACTTCCCACTTACTTATACAATGCCGCTTTAGAGGAGGGGGCTACTACGTTCACACTCTAAACTTGCAATTTATTAATTATTATATCTAATTTGTAATTAATTAGTTCTCGTACGCCTCGTCATGTCAAGACAGCAAGGGGGTTCTTACAAGACAGCAAGGGGGTTCTTACTGGAAGAAAGAAAGCATCTTCATCGGAATGACCCAAGGGGGATTCGAACCACCAATCACTGGATTTGCAGACCAGCAATGTACCAGTTGAGCTACGGGGCCAATGCTGAGCTTTCGTAAAACCCTTTAAATACTGTAACGGCCCTATCTTACACTTACTTATGCAATGCCGCTTTAGAGAATGAGGGGGCTAGGTTTTCACGTGCAACGTATTAATTATTCTAATTAATTTATCATTTTCTGATTAGTTCTCGAACGTCGTACCTTAATTTGTTAAAAATTATAAATACTAAACGGAACTATCAAAAAATTATTAGTGGAAAAAACGTCGTTGTCCCCCCCCCTCTTCGGATGGGCACTTTTTGGCAAAAAAAACTCATCAAAGTAAGTCAAAACATTTCAAAACTTAAATCAAAACATTTCAATTTTTCTATTCAAAGTTAACAAAGCCCTATGCTTACTATATAACCCGATACTTTAACCGTATTTTGATGCAGAACAATGCACACATGTAATTAAAAAACGAAAAGTAATGTAAAGTCCTGCCGCCACTGAGGTGGCGGCAGGAAAAAGGGTAAAACAGGATCAACTTCGTGTCTTGGGTAAACTGAGACTAGACAGGTAACCAGGATCAGGACGGTGTTTAGACATAATCAAAAGGGGATAAATGGGATCTACTAGGGCAAAAAAGTTAGACCATTTCCATTAAAGTTAAGTTGAAGCAAGAGTACATAATAGGAAGAGTATGACACTCTTCCTATTATGCCTAGCAGCGCGCGTCCAATGCGGAGCGCGAAATAGGCCTTTTATGTACGGTTTTGAGGGGGGGGGGGTACCCCCCCTCAACTGAAGACCCCGTACTCAACTGAGGGGGGGGTACCCCCTACTCAGTTCGATACCCCGTGCTCAACTGAGGGGGGGGTACCCCCCCCTCAACTCAGCACCCCGTCTTCAGTTGTGGGGGGGGGGGTACCCCCCCCCTCATTTCAAGACACTGACAAAGTCTTTGCGCTACCCCCCCCCCCCCCTCAGTTCAGCACATCAACAAAAGTCCTTGTCAGTGTCTTGAAATGAGGGGGGGGTGCCCCCCCCTCAACTGAAGACGGGATACTGAGTTGAGGGGGGGGGGTACCCCCCCCCTCAGTTGAGTACGGGGTCTTCAGTTGAGGGGGGGTACCCCCCCCCCCGCAAAACCGTACATAAACGGGCTATTTCGCGCTGCGCATTGGACGCACGCCCGTAGGCATAATAGGAAGAGTGTCATACTCTTCCTATTATGTACTCTTGGTTGAAGTAAGGCCAAGGCTTCACTTGAAGTTAAAGATGCATTTAAAATAAGGTCCCGACGCTAATTTACATAAGTTAAAGTTAAAATCGGCTAAAAATCAATGACTTTTTAAAATAACTTTAATGTTAAAGTTAAAGTAAGGGTGTTTTAACTTAAGTAAAGTTACAGTTAAAGTAGGAGCTCTAACATTTTTAACTTTAATTAAAGTTTAACTTTTTTGCCCTAGGATCTATACAGGTCTCGATAGAACAGAGCAACACTAACGAATAATGAAATTCATTCATCGGTCTTAGAAAGCCATGAAAATAAACAAATTTGTAAACTTAAGAAGTTTTAAATCGTTAAACATATTTAAAATGTGTATTTTGGAGAACGACAATAGTTTAATGTAGCTACCAAATATATACAATTTTGGTTTGGTGAAGTACAAAAGCTGCCTTTAGAGCATTATGGCAAAAAGCCCGTTTCATTCTTTAGTTAGGTATTCCTCAAAATGATGGTGGACCGGAACCCCTACGTTTAAGGCTTAATAAGTACTTTAAGGCTTAAGGCTAAATAAGTATGATTGTCCTTATCCACTCTGTAACAGCGGATATTACGTATGCGGCGTACTTCTATGCAAATAGCAAAAAAACGTGAACACTCGGTAAGTAGCCCTCAGCAATACATGAATGTGCAGCTTTATGTTTAGGTTTCCACTTGTGCACCAAAGGCAATTACAGGATCTGTATTTCTGTTCTGTACCTATTACTGCAGCATTATGCTGCATACGATGTTCTATCGCAGTCACATGAGTCTTTTATATTTAATTTGAATATGGTAATTTAAAATTTAGTCAGCAAATTAAAACCAATTCAAAGACAAAGAATAACAGCGTCAAGTTTTCGTTTTCTAGTTATATAAAGACTTTTTGATTTGAATCTAACATCTCTACAGTCATTATGGAGTCGCAAACTAATGCAAATACTGTTTGTCCACCATTGATTGTATTTTCACACCTGTTTTCAAAAGTGTGATTGTTTTGTTAATCCGTACAAAAAAGTGCCTCATCAAAACTAGCTTGGCATTTGCCAAAAGTTGATAGTTTTAGCCGAAAAATACATCAACAAGCCCAATCTGCGGCAAAACTTATTATTAAGAATTAAAGTAAGTATTAAGAATTACTTTCAAGTAAGCTGACCAGTGGATCAGCTAAAACCTGTTGCGCAGCAAATAATTATCTTACTGCAAAATGTGTATGCAAAAGATTAAACACGTTTTTGTCTTGCAGTAAGTTGTTTACGTAAAAATTTAAAATTGTTTTTATCTTACAACAAATTACGTAAGCACGAGTTTTTCTGCTGAGTAAAGTTTCATATAAGCGTTACCGAGGTGAACCTGTTATAACTGGTGACGCGAACTATTCATCATAACTGTTTCAAGAGACACAACGTTAAATATATTTGTAAACAGTACGCATCCAAATACGCATCCAGTACAACATCAAACGTATGAGATTTTAGATTTGAATTCAATTTTATTTTTTTAATTTGAATTGAATTCAATTTAAGTGCTCAGACTGACAGATCCGTTTTACATTTTAAATAGTTGATATCCTTTGCATCACCAGCTGTTTCTATGAGCCCGGTTAGCCTAGTTGGTAGGGCGTCCAATCCGCAAGCAGAAGGTTGATGGTTCGAATCTACTTCCGGAGCTCATTTTTAAAAATTTGAGACGACATTTTGGTCTTTAACAGAATACAGTCAATGGGAATGAAGTAGGTCTGTAGTAACTTCAGTGAAGCTACGACAAATACACTGTAAATCTAGGTGACACACGCACATACACACATGAGCTGATGTTTAACACGCACACATACGAAACTGTTGCACAGTCTAGTGTTATCTCGCCAAAATCAAAATTAAAGACCTGTTGTGCTGTGGCACAACAGGAAAAACTGATCAACGTAAAGTTCTGTACAAGACAGTAAAATTGAAACGTACGTAAGTATACCGGAAGTGTCGGGCAATAAAAAGGAAGTTAACATTTGCGGAGACATTTTGAACTTTGCTAAATGCAAAAATAACCTAAAGCAAAAAATCACTAGTTGGCGACATTTGTCACGAGACATTCAGTGTGGCCAATGAATGGATTCTCTTTGCTACACGTGCCGTATAACAAAACCACTGAGAAAGCCAGGCATGCGCCAAAATTTAAGTTTGATCCTGTTTTGCTGATTCTCCCCTAGGTTCGTACTAATATGTCATTCTTTTAAGGAAGAATTACAATTTTAAGGAAGAATAACAATAACAAGTGACTGCAACGCGAATAAGATGGTTGTCATTTCGGTTAATGTCAACCTAACCTTAGCTTCAACTGCTGTTTTCACTACTCTCATTCAACAATAAACAAGTTTAGCCATTTGTGTAATTTGTGTAAAAAAATAAATTTTGTTAAATATTTTTTGTAGAGTGTGGCTCGATTTGTGAACCCTTGAACAACTCCTGCATTCCAGAACATCGTGTCTGCAACGGCTTCATGAACTGTCCCGATGGCAGTGACGAGGAAAACTGCAGTCAGCTATTTCCCTTATTTTGTCACTTTAGCCCGGTTCATATTCGTCCTTGTCCTTGTACCTATCGTTTTGTCCCTAAGCTATTCCAAGAAAACTGCCCGGCCAAATAAGCTAATTTAATGCATAGATACAATTGCGATGGCTTGCAGATCCTATGCAAAAATTTAGCCGAAACGCTTGTGTCAAATCTTCACAGCAGCTAGACAATATTTGTCCTTATCGCTGTCCCTGTGTCCTTGAGAACAAGTATGAACCGGGCTTTGGTCCCTGCTGTAACCCTAGGGCATAGGGTAACGGAATTTCTACACTCCAAAATGAGTATATGGAAGCACCAGATCACAATTTTAAGTCTTGCAGAATTTACACATTAATCTTTCTAAAACTGATGGCTAATAATTCACGTTCTGAACACAAAAATACCCTGTCTAACCTGCCCGCAGACCGCTTTTTATTTTCTTTTAATATGACCAATATAAACACCATAACATACCTAATCTTTCTAAAAAGTAAAATAAACACTGAATCCATAAATTGATAAATCTATGAATGTTTTGATAAAAAACATAAACTAATAATTAACCTGTTGCAGCGTGCGCGGATGGAGAGTTCCAGTGCCAAAATAATCAATGCATTCAGCGGTATCAAGTTTGCGATGGAATAATCGACTGCTGGGATAATTCTGACGAGTGTGAGTCTCCCAGGAGATCAGTATTAGTGATGTGGATCGGATCGCCGGATCGGATCGGATCGACCAATTCGGGGTCGAATCAGGTCGGATCGGCTTTAAAATTTCGGATCGGCAGTATAAATTTGGAGTCTCGACGCCAAAATTTCGAAATTTTACAAAATTTAGCGTGATTTCAAAAATTTTTCTAGCGATCAATCAAACTGACAAGTCTAACTACTGCTTAAATTATCAAAATATTGGCTTTTTATATTATCGGAAGTATATACATACATAAGTAGAGGGAAGGTTTCTCATCATTGAAGTAGCCTGAGGACACGAGCTGGACTGTGTTCTTTGGAAATCTGTGGTCGTAAACATTACACACACAGACACAGAAGCACACAAACACAGGTTGACGCGGGTCAAAATTTTCGAGTATATAAGCAGTATAAATACCTGCCGCCGCTGATACAGCGACAGGAAAAACCTTTTGGTTGTATAATCTGTGGGTGAATAACGGAACTATCGAATCACTGATTGATGGTTTTAGCCTAGACTTGATTGCTCAAAACATTGTTTTTACATTTTAACAATTGCGTTTGCGTCTCTGTCGGTTAAAGGGCTAACCAATGGCTACAGTGTTATAACAATTGTACCTCTTGTGCAATTTCGCAGTTTTTTTTGGTTTTTTTGATTTTTGTAACGTTTTGCAACCGCAAAGCGGTAGTAATGGAAAAATTCATTGGTTGGTTTTAGGCTGTGCCAACGTGTCGTTCCAGTGTCCCGGCCAGACCGGCTGCTACCCTCAAGTGTACCTTTGCGACGGTGTGGTTCAGTGCATAGATCCGGAGAATCATGGTTTCGATGAAGTCAATTGTCGTAGGTTGCATTATTCTACCATGGCAATTAATTATCAACGGGCAACCTTTTACGGCAGCGCTCAGCCAAAAACGTCGTGTTTGATTTGAATGTTTTAAATAAGTGGCACTTTTGTCAAGTTTGTGTGAGTGCACACACCGGACGTTGACACTTCAATGAAAAAAATACTTTTTTTACACCAAAACTGTGTGCTAATTAACAAGCGACTCTATCGTTTGAGTGTGAGTCGTGGCGGTTAGCATGTAGTTGGAAGGCTTCAGGCACATATTTAAATTATGCAGTTTGCGCTCCACATAACTGTGTTAAATCTATAAGGCTCCCGCTTTCGCGCTTAACATTAAACAATGAAAAGTTTGTTACTTTTTAGATGATTTGATTAGTTATTGTTAGTTTTTATTAGTTAATTTTATATATTAAACTGTTAGCATGATAATATATTTGGAATTGTGGGCATGTTTTTAATGTCGTGTGTGAACTTTTGTGAAACAGAAGGGTTTTAGTAAATAACGGGATTCTTCAAATAAAATGAATCTAATTGAGATATGTACCATGTCATGGAATTCAAGCCAACGCTGTGTCATATATATGTTTTCTGCGTGCAGTGATTTGTCACCTGGTTTGTTGCAGCGTGCAATTCTACTGAGTCATTTGATTGCGGCGATGGCGTGTGTGTGAACGCGGCGCTGTTGTGTGACACGATAGAGCACTGCGCCAACGGACAAGACGAGCAGGATTGCACTCCAGGTCATTGCTAAGGGGGATATGTCAATTATGACGTATTACATAGCTTTAGCTACATAAGAATGGTGCGGAAGACTGACAACCTCTTGACTTAAGTATTAAGAAAGTTTAAAAAATGCCACGGTTTCATGATTTCCAGTGAGTTATCACGCCGTGATTGTGGAATAATTTACATAAAGAGGAATGGTATGTGACACTCCCTAATAGGAAGCAAGTGACTGTTGCGGTTACGCTTATGCGTTCTTTAATACTACGGTTGCACGAATTGCTTATAGTAGCAAACAGGAACGTCAACCATCGCATCGTAATCGCAAATTTTCGGCTAATATAGTTAGAAAAAACTTTGTTTTGCTAAATTGAGTATACCATTTGAAATAAACATGATGGTATGTAAATGCTGACCAGTTTGGAGTAGATCTGTTGGGAAACAAGCAACAGGTCTATGCAAGTTTTTTAGTAATTTTTTGCAGTCAGTCAAAATACCGTCACACATGTTTGTCTCTGTAAAGTTTTCGAATAATTAATAACATTTAAATTTTTTTTCGAAATCTCACCTTAGAGCCCCAAATGTACACCTAATACTACTACTACTAAATTTTAATAAGGCAACGCCAATATACATGTATACCAGCAAGGAGTAGTGTAGCATAAAAATTTAAACAGAAACACATGTGCATTGTGATTGTTCAAAATAAACTCTTAATATTTGGCCGACGCTGATTCAATGTAACATCAACGTGGCAGTACTGATTCAACATGTTCTCGCCATATTTGGCTGCTCCAATGAATTGTGTCTGAACATAGCAGTTTTCGCATAAGCTTAGCATATTTTTTTGAGACACATAAGCTTGAAAGCGTGTAGTTGTTGCCCCTGTGCCAAGTCCCCAAAGAGCCGATGATAAAGCCAAAGACTTTGACACTTTTCAGACCCATGCCAATTCTCATGTCTTCCGCCAGTTGCTGATATTTTTCTTCCTTTTGCACTCTAGATGTTGAAAGCGCATGTGCCCCATTTTCAAAAGATACTCTCACATCAACTAGATACGCTTGTTTTTTAGAGTAGTCAATTATCGTTATGTCGGGTCTTTGTCTTATAGTGGACCCTTTCGGCTTTTGGTCGATTTGCTTCACCCCCATTTTTTGTGGTATCGCTCGCTGCAACTGATGGACTATACTGTCGTGACGTAGCTGGTACAATGCTGAATGTTTCATACAGTGATTCAAAATGTGGGGAAGGGTTTCTTGAGAATAGCCACAGATTCTGCATCTCGAGTCACCCTTTCCAGTCCACTGTTTATAGGCAGCATTTGTTGGAATAACATTCAATCTTGCACGATGTATAAATTTGTAAGCGGAAAAGCTCGTATAAGCCCCCGTTGTGTGGAAATGACCATGCGCTTGATTTTTGTTTTCTGCTGCGCATTGGGCAACTTTTCCTTGATTCTTATGTTTGCTCAACACATCGCTATAATATAGCCTTAGTGCTTGACGCAGATGTTTTGTTAGTAAATGACGATTGTTTTCTTTTATCAGTAGTCTTTCTTGGCCATATCGAATAACGATTTCTCCATCTTCCCATGCAAACACAAAATTCACTTTTTTGGTCAGCCAGCGGTAGCTTTTTCTAACGTCCATCCAAAAAGTGGAGGTTCTCAGTGGTAGTTCTCTAAATTTATCATTTAGGAAACCCATACAATCAGAGACTGATGCCTTTCTGCGAATATAGTTTGAAGTGACATTGTGCAATAGCTGCCAGGCGAGCGTTCTTATTGTTTCATCAGATGTTGTCAGGAGTTTGAACGCATGAACTATTGTCAGTAGGTCATATTCGTCTGCTATTGGCGTAATACCCAAACCGCAAATATTTCTATCGGCGTAGATATAACTTGTAGCAGATTGGTTCGGCAAGCGCAACACTTTTTTAATGCCCTTTCTGATTTTGTTATCAAACTTTGTTAGTTGTGTTTTTTGGATCCGGCATCCTCGAATTAGAAATTGTAGCTTGGGAAGTAGGAAACGTGTTAGGGCATCGAGTTTTTGCCAAGGAGCTAGCTGACTGCTTACAATTTTGTCCCAATCGTCCTCTAGTTGTTGTAACAGACAAGATGGTGTTTGATCACATCGTATGCCCATTTGGGTTCCTAGGTATTTGTACCATTCTGCATCTTTTAAAGCGGTCATGGTACCAGTGCTTAAAGTAAATTTGTAATCACTGTGGGCATGGCCGCGTTGCAGGTACATCGATGCGCATTTTTTTGGCTTTAGTTTCATGGAGCACCAGTCAGCCTGCTTTTCTACTTCTATTAGAAATTTTTCCATTGATGTTTGGTTTTTAGCAATCAGAACCAGATCGTCAGCGTAAACTAAAATGGATACATCAAAATCGCCAATGCTGTAACCACAGTCTTTTTTCAGTTTATCAGCAGTTCTGATTATAGGTTCAATTGCTAGTTTAAATAATGTAGGACTTAAGTCCTACATTATTTAAACTAGCAATTGAACCTATAATCAGAACTGCTGATAAACTGAAAAAAGACTGTGGTTACAGCATTGGCGATTTTGATGTATCCATTTTAGTTTACGCTGACGATCTGGTTCTGATTGCTAAAAACCAAAGGCAGCCCAAACCAAACTCAGGGCAGCCCTGTTTAACTCCAGACAAAACAGGCCAACTATCTGAAGTGCCATTTGCTGTTGTCACTTGCATTTGTGCCCCATCATATAAATTTTCAGTTCAACCATGTTTGGGGTCATTCCAGCTCGCTGAAGAACACCGGTAAATAGATTGTGTGCCACCGACCCAAAAGCATTTGCAATATCCAGCCATGCTACACATAGATCTTTATTTTTGTAGCGGGCATCTTCAATAACAGATTGTAATGTAAAGGCGTGTTCGTAGCAGCCCTCGGATTTATCAAACCCTTTTTGGAAGCTTGAGAACACTTGCTTGCTTTTTGCCCATTCGTAGATTCGGTCCGCGATAATACTAGTGTAGAGTTTATATATAGTTAGCATCATTGCAATCGGTCGCCAATTTCCTGGTTCTGTCAAAGGCCCCTTCTTGTGAAGTAGGATCGTGTTACATATTTTCCATGATTTTGGTATGGTCCTTAGCTGCCGACATATTTCATAAATTTCAATTAGTATTGCACATAAAGGATCTATTTTTTTAAAATAGTTGTAGCGAACTTTGTCAATGCCAGGTGCACTGTTGCGCATTTTGTCTAGTTTTTCAGAAATTTCTGTAGGTATAAATGGCCTTTCATAAACGCTTTCATCAATATCATTGTATGTCTGGGTTGAGCCTGTAAATGTTTGCCAGTCCACTTCTGTGCTACCCATTGATTTCGCCATGACATTTTTCATAACATTTTTGTCAATAGGGCATCTTGGACATTTATTGCCATTCAGCAACTGTAACGCTTTTTCACCATCACGATTGTATAGTTTTTGGACATCTGAAGCACTTGTCACGTTGACTTTGTTTTTCAACTTGCGCTTCTGATAGTATGCGTTTGTATTATTTGACCTCTGACAGCTTTGTTTTTTGTCTATAAGTCTATCATGGTGTTTTTTTCCGTTTCTGTCGCTCGCTGTTCATCACGCTCAGCTGTATATCATTACAAAAATTTTTAGAAAGTAGGTCAAGTTCGTTAATTGAAGAATTTTTCCGGATTGACGCTAGCCAATTTGCATATTTTTGTTTTAGCATGTCAAGATGTAAAGAATCACTATTATTTGTGGCATTGCTTTGCGCTTTGTTCTGATAGGTGGAAGATGTTTGTAACGTTTGTCCAGTAATTGTATCAGCATCAGCAGGAATTAGTGGGGTCCTTTGCTCTGACATCGAGGTATTTGTAATAACTTCTAAAAGATTGCTATAGGACTGTATCTTTTTAGACGGCGTATCGATAGACGTATTGGCGTTTGCAGTTAACCAATTGACAAAGTTAACTACTACTACTACTACTACTACTACTACTACTACTACTACTACTACTACTACTACTACTACTACTACTACTACTACTACTACTACTACTACTACTACTTTTTTAATAATTGCACCGCTAACATACATGTACATCAGCAAGAGGGAGTAGAGTAGTACAATACATGAATATAAACTTAGTACAATGCACAGTTATGATTAGAAAAAATAAACAGTTCGTTTTCTGTAGTCATGTGTTTATTATTACTATTACTACTACTACTTTATTTCACTCCATCTGAGTGTTAACTATATTCACGTTGTCAACACCTATGCCTATTATTATATAGGTTGTGAAATTCAAGGTATAGTAAAATTAAATAAATTTTTTAATAGGTACATAGTCATTTACAACGATAACTTTTTACGTACATGAAATCACGTTTTTATCATTAATAAAAATATTTGCATTCATTGATTAAATAGTAATTTTCAGCAACATTTAGGTTATGCCTTTAAGACCATTATGTCCCTCTTCCTTCAAAAATATTGAAGAGCATGTTTGAATAATGTTACGGTTTGACGCGTATGTTTGGATGATATTTTGTTTTACAAAAAAATCAACAGATCAAAATTATGCTTAACTGGGCTCATAAACTTAAAACTTCAGAAGCTACCTCATAAATAATTAAACATGAAAATTACATTTACACACAAATACAAACATAGCTTATACCATAATTAAATTAACATTAATAAAACTGCCCTGCAGTCTTTATCTGATTTTAAGCAACTTTTCAAAATGAGCCCCCTACAAACAAAAATTGATCATGCAAATCATTCAAACTGATCGCTGGCCAGCTTTAGCTAAAAATCAATATAAACGTCGGCAGGAACAATTTAGTTGAGTGAATTTGGTCGATTACATAACATGTAATAGCATAGAGTGCTTACGGATTCAGATGGGTGTCGACTGGGGTTCCATGGAGAGGCGCGTTGCACATTTGGCTGCATTCCGCTCTCGCTATACTGCAACGGTTTCAATGACTGTGGACGCTGGGAGGACGAGTACAATTGCACTGGTGAGCAAGCAAATACTGCCTACATTACTTGTCTACTGCGCTGGCTTCTACCACTTGTTTACTTTACACCACTTGACGATTTAGTTGCCTACACCACTTGTCCACTTCATTTTCATTCAACACTTGTCCACCTCACTTGGCTACACCACTTGTTCACTGCACTTGTCTGCACTACTTGTTTACAGTTTACACCACTTGCCTACTTCAGTAGCTTACATAACTTGTCCACTGCACTTGCCCATACCATTTGTTCACTTAAGGTGGTAGTGTCGCTAAAGCAGTTTTGCTCATAGGCTGCAAAATGAGAACTTTTTGCTTTGAAATTGTACGTTCACTGAGAAACTAGTAAAATGCCATATGGTGTCAAATAAATACTGCCAGACACTAGACTACCAATATCTACCAATATTTTTAACCAATCACCATTTGTGAGCCAGACATCACACAATAGGGACATAAAAGTTCGAAAAATCAAGCCAGATATCAGATTGGCCAGCTTGTGAAGTACACATAATGTGTGGACGCACAATTTTTTGCGACAAATAAGAAAAAAGAAAATTGAAGGTTCGTTTTTCTTCTGATTTGAAAATAAGCGTCTAGATTTTCCACAATTTATCATTATTGCTGCTACTATTTTACAGTTTAAGTACACCTTCACAGTTCAAACTAGTATTACTCCACAGCCGCTACAATAATCTGCACTAAATTTTGTGTGCATAAACTACAACATATGTGCTATTAGTCTGTGTAAAAAAACTAAACAGAAAAGTTGACAAATGTGACTAAAAATGGAATGTGAATAGGTTTTTTTTTCGTCATTTTTCCGACTTTGAGACATTATTGCAAACTATATGCTGCACCAATTTTGCTGAAACTTGGCAAAATAATTTGCTTTTGGTAGATTTTTAAAATATAGAAAGAACAATTTCTAACATTTTACTGAACAAGTTTTACAGTCGCGCAAAATCGACTGCTTTCGCGACACTACCCCCTTAATTTGCCAGCGTATTTGTTCACTTGTCAGCGTATTTGTTTACTTGCTTGTTTTTTAGAGTGTGCTGGGTTTGTGTGTTCGGACGGGAGGTGTATTGATTCCAGCGCAATCTGCAACAACGCTCCTGACTGCCCCGAAGCTGAAGACGAGAGCCCCACCCTATTCAACTGCACCGGTCATTTTTAAGCTCCGTTATTGCTCGCTTAAACGTTTTTAAACGGGAAACGCTTTTTAAACGTTTGAACGAATAAGTTTTTTTCAAATAAAATTAATTAGGCTATTCTAAATTTTTGGACATACTTCACAATTCAAAATAGGAACAATTAGCATTTAGCCTACTCATAAACCCACATAGGGTCTGTCCACACACTCATTGTTATAGCCGTGCTCATTTTAATACTATTCTTAACCTCAGACGAAGCATTGTAGCAAGTATTGTTCGACACTATCGCTTTGATTGGTAGATCGAACAATGTCTCAAGCCAAAAGACCAAACGTTGGACACTGGCGGTACGTATTGCTCTCATACCTTAAGTACACTGATAATACTGCGCTTCTGAGCAAATCTGTTTATAAACTAAATAATCCCGTTCAACAGCTTTCAACCTATAATCTAGGCCTGTACATACGAGGATGTACACGAGTGTGAACTTTTGACTCGGAGCTGAGGCTGACAATTTTTGCGAACGGATACCAACAAAAAATTATTGTTTTTATCCTTTTTTTCTGCTTTCAGGCTGTCCAGGCAATGATTTCCGGTGCCAATCAGGCGACTGCATATCGGAGTCTTGGGTTTGCGACGGATACAAGGACTGTATGGACGGAACGGATGAGGCTGGCTGTCGTCAGTTGTTCATATATATCATTAATTGCAGCTCTTATCATTTTCAAATTGTTGTCGGTCATAAATAGTATATAATTAAACAAAATAATTTTTGGTGATTTTGTAAACGAAGCTTATTTTTAGTAACTCACAAATTTATTATTTAATTGGTTTATTTCATTTAACATATAGACATACTTTTACAAGAATATTGTACATAATGTTACTGTAAAGTTAAAAAACTGGGAAATTTCTGTGAAATTTGTAAAAATTGTATGGCACTGCTTGTACCCTTAAGCCCGGTTCATACTTGTCGTTATCCTTGTTTATATCAATACGTTCTTCAGAAAATTTTAATTTCAAGCAATATTATGAAAACTGTGGCCTACACTGTGCTAAACAAGCATGACCACATAAGGCCAGAGATACTGAACAGTGTTTAGTAGCAAACAGTGTGCTAGGCATGCATTGGCACGGGCTTTCAGTCTAAAAGGGGTGGCTTGTCAAGAGATTTTTCAAAATTTTAGAGGGGCTTGTCCCGAGTTGAAGTGGCTTGAAATAACAAAAACGCAGAAATTTTTAAAATCTGCCTAGAAATGGAGAATCTTTGCAAAATTGAGATAATTTAAGCAATCTGTTTGCTTTTTGCTCCTTTTCGAAGCACGGTACAGCAATCTGCGGCAAATTTTTAGTTTGAGGGCACTTTTTTAAGCCCAAGCAGTGGGCTGTCCCGGAATTTCAAGAGGGGCTTGCCCCTCGACACCGCTCATATACATTTGTGATTGTAGCCTGCTACCTTCCCCACTTCAAATGCTCCGGCCCTGACGCTCTGTGTATCCAGCGATTCAAAGTGTGCGACGGCCAGCCGGACTGCCCTGGCGGGGAGGACGAAATAATGGACGGACACATTGCCTGCGAGGTCGGAGGGTTCGAGTGCGACGGTCGAATAATCCCGGGTCACCTTTTGTGCGACGGCTTTTCCGACTGTCAGCTTAGTCAGGACGAGATTAATTGCAGTTAGTCATATTTGCCAAAAAGGGCTTTACAATATTTGACGTAGTTTTAGTTTTTTGAAGCCATGGTACTTAACTAAAAGTATAAACTGATAAAAATTATTCATCAATGGGTTTATACATATTATTAAAAAAATCAACAATGCTTCATGCACTACGTCGTAAATTGAAATCAGTAAAAAATATTTTCCAATTGTCACAACTAGCAGGGCTGTAAACGAACCGGCTAATTGTATCACATGTGTGCTGTTCAGAGTGTCTTTCTCATCAAGTGAAGTGCAATGCGACCGGTCAGTGCATCAACAACCACCAGCTGTGCGATGGTATTTATAACTGCCTAAATGGCGAGGACGAACAAAATTGCGGTAAAGATTAAGTATTGCAAAGCATATTTAAGGCTGTGTGGGATACGTACCTACCGACTGCATTTTTGTAACTATGACGTATATATGTACACAAATGCTTTATTGTGTTAGCTATGTACTTCTGGACGTTTTGTTTTTTTTGTTTAATGAAAATTCGTTTTTTTGATTGTGCATATGTGTGGTAGTAGCTAACTAGAGCAATTGTCTGAACAGCGGGTTTGCAGTGCATTTTGCAAAATAAAATGCAAAAAAGTGGTACATATACTCAAATTAAATTTGGTAATAAAACTTTTGTTTTACTGATAATAACGTCTTCACTAATTATAAAGCTTTAGATGATCTTTTAGTCTATTGGTCTGACCTTTTGGCCTTTTTGAAACATGAAATATTGTCATTATTATTGGGATTTTTAATATAGTACAGCTAAATACCTTAAGTTTTGATCAAGATAACCCTATTTCGAAAACTAAGCCTCAAACTCAGTTAATCTAATTTGTGGGGAAAATCAAACTACACCGCTATATCGTTTTTTTTCAGTGTGCCCGATCGAGAACGGATTTATGTGCGGCAATATGACCAGTTTTTGCGTGAATCCGGATTTTGTGTGTGACTACGTGGAAGATTGTCCGGACGCTCACGACGAGACCAACTGCGGTAACTCATACAAATTCAGCTCTGCTAAACCAAATTTTTAATCTCAAATAAAGATACTATTAGATATAGGCGCTGCAATAAAAAAAACTGGTCACTCTTGTTGACATCAACATCACTAGATCACTGCGTCCGAAGGAAATTAAGAGAATTTGATGGTCATGCACGCCTAATCCATAAATTCTGCTTGTTTGACATTTCAACGTATTTTTTTAATTTTGTGCAACCAATTCATACCTAAACAAGCTGAGACAAAAAACAGGCTAAAAAGAGCAGATTTAGACTAAACTTGTGTTTGTATTTCAGCAGCAGACGATGAATCGTTTGTGTGTCCATCCAACGGAGTGCGTATCCACGTGTCCTTCCTTTGTGACGGCGTCATGAATTGTCCCGACTGGGAAGACGAACAACTGGAAGATTGCAAACAAGGTCGCTAAATGGCAGTTTTATTGTTTTATATGACAAATCTGCAGGCCCAGCTCCCTACATAGCCAATGCAACCATTACAAAACTGTTGAATAGTTGAAAGTAAAACTTACCAAGAGTAGTCAAACTAACAATAGTTTTAGGGCTATCTATTAAAACTGTTTATAATAACATGTTTTAATCGATAGTTATCTCCTTATCTAAAGACATCCCGACTGCGAAGTTGAAACAATGTTTGGTATCCACATTTGCAGCATAAAGGATTTGTCAACTGACAGACAGTTACCTGTATAATTTGGCACTAACTGTACAGTCTACTATTGTTTTGATACAGCAAAATAATTGAAGCATAAGGTAAATAATGACACTTGAAGTAAAATTAAAACACTCTTGATATTTAATACGTAAAAAAATTGTGGCGCGCTGTGAGCTGATCTGTTTTCGCAGCTTGCTCGTCGAGTGAACAGTACACTCTGTGTGCCAACAACTGGCAGTGCACCGACCGTTGGCGACTCTGTGACGGATACAGGGACTGCCAGGACGGGTCAGACGAGGACCAGAGTCACTGTGGTGAGTGGCGCTGTTTTCTCGAAATTATTTATGGGTAAAGCTAAAGTCTGACCAACAAGCCCAATTTTCGGCAAAAACATTCAGTAAGCATTATTAAGTTGTAAATTTTAAGTATGTACATTGGCCAGAGGCCATCGTAAACCTGTTGGGCAGCTCATGTCTAATTTTTAATGCATAAAACCAAAACCCAATATCAGCATATTGGACTGCAAAACCTTCATAAGATTTCGTTTCACCGGCATGTATGTCGTTAAGATTTTATCAGTAAATTGTGAAAAACTATGCTGTAGATTTGCACCTTATGGAATAACTTTAGTACACTGTCCATGTATTGCACGTCTACCTAAGCGAATGCTTCGAGCTTCACTGACCCAAAATGATGTTAATGCATCCACGCGGTATAGAATTAAGTGATTTTTCCGACAACAAACAATTGCAGTTTGCACTATGTAGTTCATGCATATCGTAATATGTATAAGCTCTGAACAAAGACGACAGCATCGTATAGTGGTTAGAAGGTGTTACTCTGGAACCGAAGGCTGTAGGATAGATTCCTGAGGAAGAATTTTTTGGAAATTTTTTACCATGCCTACGAAACGACGGAAATTACAAACCCAGTTCACTTACACTGAAGCAAGCCAGCCAAGCATTTACATAATATGTAGGTAAAACGAAGTAGACGGTTGCCATTTAATGGTGGCGGACGTGTAAAACATACTCCGTACATGAGCACTTTAACGTTAGCAGCACACTAGGATTTCAAAATCAAAATTAAAGACCTGTTGGGCTGTGGCCCAACAGGAAAAAATGTATGTATCGAACTTCATTGCTTCATAGCAGCTTACTCGTTTGAGGTAACCCCCATAATGTATATATAATTCGAAAGCATTTTTAACAGAGATTTTCATGCAATTAAAATATTTCAAAAAATTTAAACGTAAAAATTTTAATTCAAATAAAATCGGTTTTTTTGCATAATTACAGGAAACCTAATGTATTATATATCATTCGATAGCCCATTTCTTCCGCGTCTAACGATATACACAATATGACAAATTTTGCATCAATAGACGCGTTGTGTCCCCGCGAAGTCTATGAAAGTAATGAACTTTCGAAATTTGATACTAAAGTTTTAATTATTTGTCAGGTTTACAGTCATTTTTCAGCAATTTTTGTTCAAGATTAGTTAAAATGATTATTACCAGGGGTAAACGCGGGTCGCGGGTACCAGCGGGTACCCGCGGGTTGGGTTGGGTTGGGTCGGAAAATTTGAGCCGTGGGTCGACCTGCGGGTACCGACTTCAGACTGCGCGGGTTCGAAAAAATTTTTTCCGACCCGCGTAAACTGGAACCTGAAGAAATTGTCGGCAAGGGTCCCCCCTTGGTTTTTATAGTCCTGCCAAAAAAATTTCTGATACGTCTCCAATTGACAAAATTTGGCCTAAAATTAATCAATTCTAAAAAATTTTTCCTGCCCAGACCCCTGCAAACTCTATGGCTTACCATTCCTTGTTGTTAACTTTCATGAAAGCTTATACAGTCTGATATGAAATTCCCATTTTTTGTTTTTAATTTACCTGTCGGAAAATTTTTTTGATTACGTCTCCAGTTGACCATATTTGTCCAAAAAATAGAAAAAACTCCATTTTTTTAGGGCAGCCGCCCCTGGACCCCCGCAACAGTTCGTTTATTTACTTTTAAACGACCAAATTTACATTTTGTCATGTAAGCCACTTCGCCAATAAGTGTAAAAATAATTGGATTCTGGGTGCTTAGCTGAGACCCCGCAATAGTGAGGTTTAAATAAGTCAGCAGGGACAAAGTACGACCCCCCTTTTTCAAAATCCTGGCTACACGCCCCTGTATAATGTACCTACGTTATGGTTATAGAGTGGTGGGTCAAAGTGGGTCGCGGGTCGGGTTTTACGGCGCGGGTTGGGTCACGGGTTACCCACGAGTGTCGAGTCGCGGGTTGGGTTATGTCGCGGGTCGAAAATTTCGACCCGCGTCCACCCCTGATTATTACTACATTAACGTTCAGTCCTTTAGCTTTTATTTGATGCCAAAAACATGTGCTTTTGATTGGATTGAACAAAGTTATGCAGCAACAAGCACGTTTTGCGAGTAGGGTTTAATTAATTTTGACAGATTTCGTTGCGACAATCTTGCACTAGCTGAGGATATTTTTCGAATATAAAACGCGGCATCAACATGTTTCGAATTTTAATATTATCTAAGCGTGACCACTCTTAGGTATTCTTTACTATTACCTATTCCTTTACCGGATTAAAAGGGTTAGTTATGATCGGACTAAACGGTTTAATAAAAAATTAAGTATAAAATTTCCATTCCAAAGTCTCCGGATTAAACGGACTTAACTTTTAGCGCCCTGTTTTTTAGTGAACTAAACGGACTTAGCTACGCATGCTATTGTTAAACGTACATGTTCCGTTTAGTCCAGTGGTAGTTTTGAAATGGGGTCGTCAGACTAAAATTAAGCTGCTGACTTATTTAACTCGTCTAGTCCGTTTAACCCAATTTGCCATTCCTAAACCTCGAACTAAAATAAATCCAGTCCGTTTAATCCGGTAAAGGAGTAGGCCATTAGTCTTAAATAGCCAGTACAGTCGGAGTAACCAACCACTAATGGTTAAAAACGTTCCAATCACAAAGATTCATGTGGCGCAGTCTAGCCTTATGTATACCTACAGTAGCTACAGTCCTGGTCAAAAACTATAGCATACTGCAGCCTTGTAATATCAAAACTTAAATCATGTTCGTGTCCACACATACATAACATGAAACAATCATATTGTGTGGACAGAACAATGACATCCATAACCGCGGTCCGGCACGCTTGCCAACCCTAGTTTGGCTGAAGTCATTCGTTTCCATTTTCCGACGCGGTGATAAACAATCAAAGAAACATTGTTACAACACGTTTCGTTCCAATGCTGCAATGAGAAACTAGCTGCGTGACTGGATTTTCTGTCTGCACACTGCACAGGGCACAACAGTCGATTACAATTGCATCCATGCTCAAGCCCAGATCATCACGCAGCATGAGCACACACACCCACACATATAATGGATATTTTTGACCTAGCAAAGCCTACACTGTAAATTTACACTAGGAGACTACGTGGTAAACTCCCTATTGCATTATAGTATATACGCGGCGGCTGAGGCCGCCGCGTAAAAAGATATAGCAGTTTTCATTACTTGTCAAAAATTAGTTCTTGATGAGCATGCCATGTGCATGCGTGCAAACATTCTACACGCTGATATGCGTGTATAAATTTTTGCGGGCGCACAAATATACTGTGAATCATGATTCAGTTTTTTGCATAACTTTGCTCAATTCAATCAAAAGCGCATGTTTTTGGTATCAAATGAAAGCTATAGAACTGAACTTTATTGTGGTAATAATTATTTTAACTACATAATCTTGCACAAACATTGCTGAAAAATGACTGTATACCTGACAAATATTGAAAAAATTAGTATCAAATTTTGAAATTTCATTATTTTTACAGACTGCGCGGGGTCACAACGCGTCTATCGATGCAAAATTTGTCAGATTTGGTTGAGTATTTGCTCAGTTAAAGCGAATAAAACCGGCCAAAAAAGACTTTTTTCAATGGAAAATCAAAAATTAGAAAGTCATAATTTAGGTGCAGGCTATAGTGATGTTGTATGTATCGTAGACGCAGAATAAAATGGGCTATCGAATGATATATAATACATTAGGTTTCCTGTAATTAGGCGGAAAAAATCAATTTCATTTGAATTAAAATTTTTAAGTTTAAATTCTTTGAAATATTTTAATTTCATAAAATCTTTATTAAAAATACTTTTGAATGATATATACATTATTGGGGTTGCTGCTATGAAGCAATGAAGTTCGATACATACAATTTTTGGTCAGACTTTAGTTTATCTCTTTCTGCTGGTAATAGTAATTGTAAATTTATTTCTATGAATAAAATAAATTTTTGGTTTAAAACAAAAATAACAGAGACCGTTATGACTTAAAGTTTTAAAAATAAATAAACATAACCGGTAATAACAATAACCATAAATTTTGATGCCGATCCGATCCGGATGCTTGATTGGCGATCCGATCCGATCCGACAATCCGATCCGATTAAACATTACGTAACCTTGATGAAAGCTAAAACATCATTTGTAGAAATATTGTTAAGTATGATTTATTATAATGAGTATATTGAACATTGCTTTAAAAATTTAATGAGTGTATATAAATGATAAGATGGTATTTTTGTAATGAGAGCAACTTAGACAATCCCACGACCAAAAATTTTGATTAATTGGAATGGAAATGTCTTGACAAATTTGGGTCACTACCGCAGGTCGTGGATACCCACGGGTTGGGTTGGGTTGGATCGGAAAATTTGAGCCGTGGGTCAACGCTTGGGTATATACACTCACTTTAGGCTGTGCGGGTCGCTGCATTTTATCAAACAGGAGGAAAATTTTGAAATTTTTTCACATACGTTTTCACTGTACCGTATCTTAAAATAATGGGTCAAAGTTGGTCGTGGTCAACTTTGACGGCGCGGGATGGATCATGGGTTACCCACAAGTGTCAAATCGCGGGCTGGGTTGGGTCGCGGGTAGAAAGTGTTGATTCGCATCGATTCCCAACTCTCGAGTGAAGAATGTTGAAAGATTGTTTTTGTAGGCGAAAATTAATATATATATATATATATATATATATATATATATATATATATATATATATATATATATATATATATATTTCTAAACATTTCACATCACACATTTAGTACGCGTCTTCACGCAACTTCAATGATGAGAAACCTCGCCTCCACTTGCATATGGTATATGCGAACACTGTACGCTTTCGCTAATATAAAACCGATATTTTGATAATATGAGTAGTAGTTTTACTTGTGCGTTTGATTGATCGCTCGAAAAGTTTTTGAAATGGCGCAAAAATTTTGGCAAACTACGAAATTTTGTGGTCGAGACTCAAAATTTATACTACCGACCCGGTCCGAAATTTTAAAGCTGACCCGATCCTGCGATCCGATCCGGCAAATTCAGCGATCCGATCCGATCCGATCCGATCCGACCCCCGGATCGGCGATCCGATCCGATCCGGCGATCCGATCCACATCACCAATCTTGACAATCATATTAGTTATAATCAGAATCTGAGAAAGTTTTCAACTTGCCTTTTGAAAAAAAATTCCTTTTTAAAGACTCAGTCTTCTCGCGCACGAGTAACCAAAATTATGCGCTGAAAGTCTGGAATGTTGTGTTGTGTAGTAGTTAAAGTATTTTAGTGTGCAATTCGGAGACTCATTACCAGTGCAACCAGCCACCCGACTATTTGCCTGAATTCACTCTTGGCAAAACCAGTAAACCTATTGATGAGTTTTGGGCCCGGTCCCCCCACGTGAATGCTCAGGACGCCCAGGTGAGATTCGCGGTAGGCCAAAGGTGTACTATGTATATTTTGTCTGGTTGTGTCCGTGACCGTTTCTGTACGGATATGTCGGTAAGCAAGTACCGTAAAAGTACGAAGTACCTTAAGTCATGATATATAGATTACTTTTCCTTTTAAAGTTTATCCACTACCTACTTAATCGTGATCTGTTTATGAAGTTTACACACCAAAATGTAACTGTTGAGTGGTTCCTGTTTTTATGCAACAGTTGTCTACACATTTTTTGTGATCAAACGGACACCTTTACGGACAAGGCTGAACTATGTTAAATGTTAGCTAAAATTAGAAATTATTTCTGTACTACTACTACGCAGATGAAAATTTTTTAAATGACCTATGTTTTAGCGCTCTCAACGCTGGCTTCGTCGCTACGTCAGCAAGCTTGAAGCGGCTGTAAAGCAAGTGGAAGTTCAGTTGCAGAAACTGTCCAAATTTGAAAAAGGCAAAGTGATCAAGCACTCAGCTTTGCTGCTAAAGTATTTGGCCGACAGTGTGCAACTGTTGATAGACAGAATCAATGATTTGCGTGACCAAACTTCCGGGGATTTGCATTGGCGACTAGTCTTGCGTGACCTAGACCAGTTTCTGACACAAACAAAGTTACTGGCGGAGCAAACGTCGGCTGTGACGACAGAGCAAGTGGAAAATTTGCTAGCTGCATTTGGTTAGTTTTTTACGCGGGGGCCTCAGCCGCTGCGTATACACTATATTGCAAACGTGTGCATTAAGAGCACACAATTGCATCTATCCTAGTGTTAAATTGCTGGCAGGTCAGCAAATAACACTGTTTGTGTGAGTGTGTGTGTCTTTATCGTGTATGTATGTACGTACTCGGTGACGATTACCTACCTGCCTGCTCCATTTGCGTATCTATGTATCCACTACTGGCAGTTTTTATTGCATAAAGAACACAGTAATTTGCGAAACGTGTCACGACAATGTTTCGTGGAATATTCATTAGCGCGTCGGAAGCCAGGAATTTTGAACTTATGGCAATCATACCACCACACGGCTATGCAGTCCGCAGTATGGGCGCCGTTGGCTAAGACATGGTAGCTTAAGCGGCTTATCGTAGGGTAGCTGCTGTACATTATTTTGCTTTGTCTCGTTCGGCAACATGTACGCAATGTACCTATTACTGGCTATTAAGTATAGTTTTGCAATACGATGATCAATTGTGAACTCAAGTTGTTCACAGTGAGCACGTTTCAACTCTTAGGTAGGAAAATTTAAGCAAAATCGACGCACTGTTGGCTAAGCTTACGACTAACATTGGACAAGAAGTGTATTTGATCTCATTAAGTTAACAACAGAGGATGAAACCAAGATGCAACAGGAAGAAGACGAACAGGATGTAGGTTCAGAAGGTCCATGGGACAAAGAGTTGCCAAAGTTAACACAGGAACAAGATTGGGAATGCACAAGTGAGAAAGAACACATAAAAGAAGTGGTGAGAATGAATACCCAGGAGTAACTAGGGACGGAAAACCCAATGGAAACCTAGGGAAAGGTTCAGAGTTTGTTGGAACCGATTGGCTGAAAGTCCACCAAATTACACACGAGGAGTATGGCCCAGAACGATGCATTAGTTTATGTACACCATCAATAAAACCGGTGACACGCCCATTCATGGGTCCGGAAAGTGCCCCAACACACGAATTTGAACGGTTACAAGTGCAGGCACCGACAATGCCTAGTGATAAGGAACCAAATACACATCGACCAAAATGGAATGACATGAATACACACCCACCGGAGGTCGTCAAACAATTAGCGAAAGTAAGTCACACACGAGTGTTGGTCAAGTGTTGGTCGTCTTCATGATGGAAGGTACTGCAACGGCCAATATTGAATGCCATTAAAGAGGTAAACCCAATACACCCAATCAGCGAGTACATGGAGGAACTAATCCAACAATGGGCTGAAACAGATGATCGAATCACACAAGTTTTGGGAATGCCCATACTCATGGCAAAATGGCTCAAACAAAAGACCTTCGAAAAGTTTGCAGCGCGGATTGAAATTGACATAACCGACACACAACATGACGAGACACACAAGCTGAAAGATGAGTTTAAACGTCCGGTGATGGATCCATCCAACGATAAAGTGGTCAAAGTGTATATCCCACCATTGTACACCAGGCAGGGTCAGCTTGCGTATTATCCGATGTTGTTAGAGGGGCGTAGTTGGAATACAGACAATGCATTTGTAGCGGCACTCTCTATCACACTGCCAAAATTACATCAGGTTCCAGAGTTAATGGAGTTACCACCACACGATAAACTGGGAATACTAGTCACACAATTGACGATGATGTTACACTATGCTGATGTTCTGCAAGAAATCTTGATGACCAAAGTGAAAAATGCCAAAAAGCAAAAACACAGACACCCGAAAATTTTGCCATTTGCGAAAAGTGCCTATCCTATATCTAATCAATACACCGCAAAGTTAGGGGAATCTTTCATCCCATTTGTGCACAAAGAGTTGCAATTCTTCACAGCTGAGCAGGCCTATTATTATTTGAAGGCACTAAAAGGGTACGGACTGCATGATGTAGCAGAACAGTTAGCATGTACCACGTCATCCACGCAAATGAAATCTATGGCATCTACACTGTTAGCCATTAATAATGTGAGAGCTACATTATGGTACAAAGTAATGGCTTTTCGAACTATGTATGCAATTTGTTTGGCACGTGCACATCAGTTAGTGGAAGTCAAAACTTTCTTGCAGAACTCAGGTATAGATGTGCTTGTTAGTGCAGATAGAAATGACAAACGTTGGAGCGTAGGGATTGTCCGAGATAGTCCAGTGTTTGATTTCATTAGCACGTTCCCAGGAACAAATTATCTAGGTAAGTGTTGGATGATAGTGCGAGATGTCTTGTTCCCGAAAAGGCTGAGCAACGAAGACCAAAAATACCTAAGCAGAGCGTACAAGAAGCGTTTCAGAGAAAAAATCGAACCGTCACGACCCAAGTACTGACATGACGACGAGGTGAGACTCGGACAGGGCTTATGGGAAGCAACCGGAATGGTCACAATAGGTTGTTTGCTCTAGTTGCTGCTTATATGCGTTGTCCGGCAAGTAGGTCGGCGGGCAACTTAACTAACCGGGATAGTTATCGACTACGTTTTGCCTCGGGCGGTTATGAAACCTGCCGTACTGTTAGTGATACTGGGTGTTTGAACTAGTGATTAATGTAACCTAATTGTGATTATAAGTCTGCCGAAATCGGGATGGAAATCGGATGCGTTTAGACCTAGTTGGGGCAGAATAAGTGTTACTGTTTATGTCTACTAACGAACTGCTAACTAACTAACAGATTATATACTAGAACTGGGATGGAAACTGTTAGCGGTTTGACTCGGTGAAGGTATTTCAACAATTAGTTAGTAACTAAGATCGAACTCGACTCACGGCTGGCCAGAACCGGGATGGATACCAATAGCGGTCAGACCTAGTGAGCAGCTGAAATAAAAACCCGAACTATGACTAAAGATAACCTCGAAATAACTCACTGAAGCTTGGATGGATAACGATAGCGTTTTGCCCTAGCTGAAGTAATATTTGAGTATCATATACTATGTAAAACTAATACTAATACTAGTTTTACATAGTATATGATACTCAAATTTTGGCAATAACTAAAACTACATTAAAGCATTAGTATACTATATTAGTATATTACTCTATTTTGATTATGTATACGACCCTTCGATGAGAACATTTATTGTGAGTTTCAAATTTTGGCTTTTGTTCTAGTTAGCAGTATAGACAGTAAACGATAACACGTCATAGGCGCTATAAATGCTCTCATAAATTAATAGCGCCGATAGCATCTGCTAATTGCCCTATTTAGGCCCCATCTTTTGCTCATTGCCACTGTAATAATACATGACTCTTTTTTTATTATGTACACTACACCTCGATACACAAGCAGACGTTTATTGTGAGTTTAGATTTTGATTAGTTTTTATTTTTTATTTGAAATAGCGCAAATAGCGCCTAGGGGTTGAGGGGGGATTTAAATGCTGTGTCTGTGTACGCTTACTATCTGCCAACGATAAAGGCGAATGTAATCAACTTGTGTGTTGTTCATCATTTCCATTAAGCTTACGTTTTACGATTTTTCTGCGGCAACGCTTAAAGCATGGGCTTGGGGTAAACTTTAAATAACAATGGGGCATATCGTCGTGTTTCAAAAATAGAGTACAGCTTTCGGCATTAGCACAGCTGCTTTTAGACTTGTTTGACTTTGCAGCCGAGCTGAAAGCCAACAATACAGCTTTCTTCGATTTGCAGTCGGATCCGCCTTTCCAACAGTTGTTGATGTCGTCAAAGCAACCTATAAAAATGTTATGAATACACTTTAATGGTCAATCAATTCATTGACTGGATAATTTCGTTCAGTTAAAGGTATAAGGTGGAATGCATAAAGGCAGTCTTACGTGAAAACCAGTCTAAGGCGTTCTATTTCAGTAAAATAGAACATCGTAACGAAAAATTCTACACGTATTACATAGGGTAGAATGTTCGCTTAGACTGTGTTTTAGCAAGACTGATCTATGACTGCCTTTGTGCATTCCACCCATATTACCCGTGTCTCGAATGTGGTCAACTTTGCATGTCTGTAAAACTTGTAAAACGTTAAACAAGCAGTACACAAGGTTAACTGATAAAAATCAATCGTTGCTTAATTACTAATCGGAATTGGCAGAATGCACGTTTGGTATTCAAATTCCTTTCAACAACTATACCAGCAGTTTACGAAAAACTAACCCGGTATTCTACAGAACCGTTTGACAGACTGAGCTGCCAGACTTTTGCATTGCGATGGATGAGGTTCCACAACCAAATGCAAGTGGCGTTTCCCAGTCACACGACCAAACACGCACAACAGTTCAGAACAAACGCAGACATTGGATAGATGAAAACAATGGTTTCTTCTATTCGAAGCCAAACCTCGGCTTCCGTCGTTGGTTTTCACAATAAACTCTTTCATACGGCCACTTTGAGTCAGAGTCCTGAAAGCAAGAGTTTATTAGCCGAGTTATTGTCTCAATTTGTAAGTTAACTATGTAGTATGTAATGTTTCGTACATATGCGTTCATGGAACTACCACCTTAAGTCAATTGCATCTTTCATGTGAATATCGTTAATTAATTGATTCATGTTTGTCATAACCTTACCAAGCAATTTCAATCATAATTTTCTTCCCCAGGACCATCCAAAACATGGAACCAGTATAGGTTGATCGATTTTTGCTTTCCTTGTCCAGACATGCAATCACTTGTTCTTTCTTAGTGGCTTCAACCGTAAGTAATTTGTAAACACTTCTAAAACAATGCAGGAATCAAATACTTATTCGAGTAATCAAATTGGACCTCTAACTAACCTTGCTGTTCACCATTCACTTTTTTACTTTTGTGTCACCTGCTATGTTTTGAATTTATTAATGTACAAATGACTACTTATTTTTATCAGTGAAACTATTTCGAAATCTACGTCAGTTTCTTATAAGGTAAACATTACCGATTGAAAAGCGGGCCATAATAGCCATTTTGTAATGTTTCCTGCAGCAAGTTGGTCACTTGGATGATGACTGGATGTTTGCAGGGATGTTCTCGCAAAATCTGTTTGGCAGTCTTGGCATATGAGCTGCCCAATTCGATGTGTTGCAAAACGCGGGGATAAAGACGTTCGATGCCGCTGACGTGGGACACAGCAAAGACAGAAAGACAAAGACAAAAGCTGACAGTGTATGTCATGTTTGAAAAACTGTAATCAACAGATGATTTTTTTAAACTGAAAACTACTTCAGACCGGATATGTCGTTCTATTTATCGAACATTGTAAAATTATACTATTTATCTTACGATAAATAAAGCTAAATAGGGTAAAGCTTATTGTTAATCAGCAAGAGCTTCAACTATTAAGGTGGTAAATAGTTACGTTTTCGATAGTTTTTATAACTTGCTATAACTTTTGATTGTGTGTGTCTTTTGCACGTTAAAGATCTTAACTAAAACTAAGCTTATGCGCATTAATTATCTTTAGCAAGCTTGCCAGCAGACACTGTGAAAGTAGTCAAATTTCGTGAATTTTTGCATTTTTCTTGTTTTGCTTGAAAATTGATAGTTTATTACCAAGTTGCTAGAATACAAAGCTAGAATTTTTTAAAAATCAAGATTTTTTCCCAATTTTATGAATAATTAAAACTATAAAATATGTCCCGACGAATAATCTTTGACCCGAAAAAAATTCGGGTCACTGTATCTCCACCCGACCCGACCCGACCCGACCCGAAAATTGACCCGACCCATATTCATCTCTGTTACCAACTAAGTTTATTCTTTACAGCAACATAGCCGCAACATACATCAAAGGGTTAACATGCCCGTGTGTCACTTTTTTTCAATAAACGGTGGTTTCGACTGGCTACTACTTTGGCTTAGCGAAATCTGAAATTTACGAAAAATTGCTGTAACTAGTTGAAAAATATTTTTTGCGAAAATTGAAAATGACTTTCAAGCTATTTTAGCAAGCATTCGTCCCATTATACTTTATTTGTTTCTAAATTAATATGCGTACTATTATTCTTGATTGAAAACTAATCCTAAATTACTCCTGCAGAACTGTTGAAAACGTTACTACCACCTTAAGGATCGATTCATACTTGCAGCCGTATGTCCGTTCAGCCTGCAGAATGACGTCACTAGCAGCCTAGTGCAGTGGATCAGCCAGCGCATGATGACGTCATTATTTCGTCATTTTTTCGGCTGACATACGGCTGTAAGTATGACTCGAGCCTAACTCATTTTCGTCCTACGCCACGTTTCCACTAGGGAAAAATAAAGCCTGTTTCACACGCTCAAGAATACGCGTGGGGTGCTCCATGGTACCACATGATGCCCCAAGGTGTGCCACATGGGCGTTATGTTAAACCGTTTTACACCCCATGTGGTGCCACAAGGGGCGCCCCACGGTCGACTTCCCACGTTTTTCCACATAGTGTGAGACATTCTTATGAAAAATAAGAAAACAAGAAATAATATATATCTATGCGACCTCTTATGCGCCCGCTCGTGCGCCCGCTGCTTGCTGCGCCCTCGTGTTAATAGACTCGGACTAGTTTTAGCGTTAGCCTGGATTTTTCATTTCCACCCCTTGTGTCACCCTCTTATGCAAGTAAAACACTAATCCATCTTCTATCTACATATGCAAGCGAAAAATTAAACCAAAGGAATACGTATGTTTTGAGCCGATGTCACGGTGTAAATTTTCCCCCCTGTGGATTTTCCCCCCGGAAAAATTACCCCGGTGTAAATTTTCCCCCCGGAAAATTTAAACCGGGGTAGATTTTCCGGGGGGAAAATTCACACCAACCATATAATTTTACTATTTTGAACGTATTTTTTCAAAACTGGCTATTTTGGCGATAAATTTATTTTTATGTATTTTTATTTATTTGTTTTTAATATTTTAAATTTGCACCGGGCACCGGGGTAGATTTTCCGGGGGGAAAATTCACACCAATCACATAATTTGACTGTTTTGAAAGTTTTTTTCAAAAATGGCGATTTTGGCGATAAATTTATTTTTATTTATTTAATTTAACAACATATTTATTTTCAGGCTGTGATAACATTAGACTAGACAAAAGACTATAAATTTCGAAGGTATGATATATACATAGATTATCTGAGCCGGTTTTTTCGAAGCAAAATGTTCAATGCCGAAAATTAAAATTTATTGAAACATTTGCAAACGCTGACCTCAACACAGAATTACCTACAGGACAATTTTATTCAGTGGTCGTCGTTGAAAATGTTTGCGGTTGAAAATTTTTTTTAACGACGAATATTCAGCTTCGATAAATCGGGCCCTGAACAGTGTTATAGCGTTATAGGCTCTTGTACTGTCACTGTGTCCCGATGAGGCAAGTGAAAGCCCGCACATACCTATGTAATTTTCTAAGGGCCGTATTTAAAATTAGATTTAGGTAAAGGATTATATTTAAAATAATTTTGCTAATAACACAGCACACAATGAAAATTGCCGGCTGAAATTTCGCCTTACACGGCTTATATATATATTATTTCTGTGTATGCAAAGTTTCAGTAAATTACGTTTAACTGACGCTGTGTTATGGACGAAATATAGTTAAATCCAATTTTGGATAGACGCTAAGCCCTCTCCACTTTCCAGTCTTAAGAGCATATTTCAGGCTCAAAATGTGCTGCCCTGACGGAAACCTTTAACACGCAAAAATTAACTTTAAGTCTCTTCCCTTCGTTCGAGTCCCTTCAGACTCGAATGCTTGCGCCTCAAAATATAACTGCGCAACAGATAACGACTCTACCATAGTGTTTGTGACCGGCCGCGAAAGCCGCCGGCCGGCCGGGCGGCGGCCTGGGGGAAGAACTTGGCCGGCCGGCTGTGAAAACCGGGGGGCGGAGCGGAAATTTTTGGATAAGACCAGTCCAGAGTGTCATTTTGGCATAAACTTAGCCTGCCGGATTGTTATGCCGGCCTAATTTTGTCAGTCGGGTGAATCTGGCTGGCCGGCCGGTTTTTTTAACTGATTTCAGCTGATTTTAGCCGGGGGGCCGGAGCCGGCTGGCGAGGCGGGGCGGCGGGGCAAAATTCTGGCCGGTAAACACTACTCTACCAGCGGAATTAGAACTATTTGTTTCAATCATTTCACTTTTGATTAAAACATTAAAATAAAACATTACACATACGGAAGTACGGACAAAGGTGCGATTCATACTTTGTTTGTCCGTATGCCTTAAAATAGCAAAAATATGAATCGAACAGCCGTCTGACATTCAGCATATCGGGACGTCCTTTCATCCGTTGTCCCATTGTCCGTAAAGTAAGAATCGACTGAAAGTGGAAATTGCCTGCGATGGCGAGCGGACGTGCCGCCAGGCGACTTGGCTATAATAGCCAAACTATCGCGCGGAGCTCGTGAATTGGTATAAACAGCAATCTTGATATGGTATAATCTCCAGTTTTGAAAAAAATACGTTCAAAACAGTCAAATTATATGGTTGGTGTGAATTTTCCCCCCAGAAAATCTACCACGGTGCAAATTTAAAAGATTAAAAACAAATAAATAAAAATACATAAAAATAAATTTATCGCCAAAATAGCCAGTTTTAAAAAAAATACGTTCAAAATAGTCAAATTATATGGTTGGTGTGAATTTTCCCCCCGGAAAATCTACCCCGGTGCAAATTTTCCGGGGGGAAAATTTACACCGAGTAATTTTTCCGGGGGGAAAATTTACACCGGGGGAAAATTTACACCGTGACACCGACACCTCACTGCATGAGGTTGGTAATCAAGTGATGAATATTACACAAATTAAGCTTGCAGAAATAACTAAAAACAGGGAGTACACACTTGATCTGTTTTAGATGCTGCCTATCTTCAATTTAATTCATTCGATATGGGCCTCTCAAAAAAATTGTTTTCGACCACACAAAAGTCGGACAAGACCAGGAAGCCAAAACGCGCAAACTCGGAGCGCAGATACCTAACCGACACACAAAACTACAGCCCATAAAAATGACGGACAAACCCGAACCTATTCAAACAACATCATGAAAAGTTATTACAGATGTATTTTAATACGTTTGTTAATGTTAATAAAATTTGTTTGTTAATGTCTCACATTTTTGTAGCACCACAGATACCGATGTCGTAAGTAGCCAGTGGCTACCAGCCACCACCCACCACAATAATAGGGCATTACCCAAAACGTTGACGTCGCGGGTTCACAGAACTATTACTGAAATATTTTCAGCTTAAAAAATTGCAACCGGTAGCTCACTTTAGCTTGTTTGAAGTGTTACAAGCATACATGTATGAGGAGGGGATGGGGGGGACCCCCCCCCAAAATCGACGACCTGGGGGGGGAGGGTCCCCAAAATTTGGCAAAATTTAGAAAAAATGGCACTTTTTGGCGAAATTTTTAGAAAATTTTGCAAAATTTTGTGTATTTTCGGTCGATCTGGGGGGGAGGGTCCCCAAAACTTGGCCGGAGAGGCCCCCCAAAATTTTGACCCCAGCCTGAATAATGACGTCACTAGCAGCCTAGTGCAGTGAATCAGCCAGCGCCAGTGACGTCATTATTTCGTCATTTTGTCGGCTGAACGGACATACGGACGAAAGTATGAATCGAGCCTAACATGTATGGTTACAAGTTTAATTCTTTTAGCTTAACTTTATAATTTTGTAATAAATACCTGTCCGTTACTCGTGAGTTGTGAATTGTGATCACTGATTAGGTAGTCACGTTTTCTGACTGGTGATAGTTAACCCAGCTTTCAATGATTGCCTTCTCGGAGTGTTGCACGATTCGATCTTTCAAACTGGTATATCAAAACCTAGTGAAAGTTTACAACGGTAATATTGCTGCATGGCCAAAATGTTTCAAACAATCATACTGGCGAGCTGTCCCGTAGGTGTGACTGACTGTTACAAAGTTTTTTTGCCTTAACAGAAGGCAAGATTTCGCAAAAAAGTCTTAGATTTAGTCGTACACGTAGTGCATAGTCTGTCAATCGGCCGACTATATAGCGAACAATGAAACTACAAGTGCTAGCTTTGGTGTTGTTCGCTGAATTGTTGACAATTGATTCCTCAAGTTTAGACAGCACCCATCCGTTGAATCAAGGTAGGAAACTTTTGTGCTACACCTATTCAGGCAAAATCTTTGGTGTAGGTGTGTGTAGGTAGAGTCATAATATTGAAGTGCAGTTGGACATATTTTTTGGAGCAGAGCACCTTGAGGGAAGCATTTTTGTAATAGATCGTGGCGATCCTGGTTACAGCACGTGTTCGAGAACAAAAATTTTTGAAACTATAGTATTATTTTCTATGAGCTCAAAATGGCTTCTGGAAGCTAACCTTCCAAACGTGTTCATGCATCATGTGAGTAGGATGATAAAAATTTAAAATTCTGTGTCATTTGTAAATATGTATGTTTGAGTGCGTTATGATGTCCGTTAATCTTCAGGGCTGATAGAGTGATAGGAATTTGGGAAGTAAACTCTTATTCGTTTTAAGCAGTTTTAGCGTATTCATGCCTATTATTTAATTGATTTCTTGGTCAATGACTGTAGGTATACTGCACAAAACACAAATAATACATCCCAATTGCAATTTGTGCCCACAATAGGCAATAGTGTATGTATTTCATCAGTTTCCCGCAGGGTGGTTTTCTTTTCAGTTTCATTTGCAACCATTTTCAGTTTTCTCTGAATTGAGTTTGACTTAAAACAGTTATCGTTACAAAACATCCGTTATTGTGACAAGTTTTTTTATTTTCAGATTTCCACTTCTATTGCAACTACTACAGTCACTGCGTCCCCTGCTACAGTGGCCTAGACGAATCTGTGCTTCACAAGCCATCTCGTATTTCTATTTCTGTGCAGAGACATTGTCACAGAGAAAAAACGTATAACTATTTATTGGACTGTATTGTAGATTGCGGCGAACCTGACGTTGGAACTATCCAAGGTAAAGAAGCTGTTTTATTGATACTTTAGTTTTTTATGTCAAAATATGACAAAATGAAAATTTCACAAATGAAATCAATAATTTATATATAATGATTGCTTTGTTTTGTTTTTACGCTATGCCCCACACAATTCTAAAACTACGGCTCATATGTAACTTTATTTTATTTTGCTGCCTAGTAGGAACTTAGGGGGGCAGCCTTGCAGGGGCTAGGTATTGTTGGAATAATATTGTAATTTCAAATTTGCAGCAAATTTTGATGAGATGTTACTAGGTTGTTTTAGAAGCTTTTTATAAGTGGTTTTCTGCATTCTACAGACCAATAATTGTTTCGTATTTTTTGTTTCGTGTAAACAATTTTGACAGTTGTCCGAAATATGCTGTGAAATGTCTCAAATTTTGCATTTTTCTAGTTTTTGCGTTATGTTTTATTTTGGAAAGAATATGACTTGATGAAGTTTAATTCCAATCTCGTCTAAAGTCACTTGTAAGCATTGTTTTATTTAGAAAAGTCATCACGTTGCTCAAGTACTTTAAATGTAATCTTCAAAATATAACTTTTCTGAATTTCGTAAAACTTTATGGCTTGAGATAACAGAAACTGCTAGGCGTATCAATAATTGCAAAAAAGGGAATCTACATAGACATTTTAGTATTCTTCATTTTGGTTCAAAAAACATAACGTCTTGTCCCGTATTTTCGAGCTTTTTTAGTCGAAAATGCGGGTGATATACTTCTGAGCTTATGACCCTGGTTAAAATTTACTAACATGAGCTTTGATACCTGTAATGCAAATATGTCTAGTTCTGTCCCAAATTTTGGAGAAATGTACGTAGTAGATATTATTACCCGTAGTTTTCTTTTTATGTACTTTTTATATACAGCTTAAATTTTACGTCACAACAGTTGAACACTGAAAATAGGAGTTATATTCAGAAAGTGTCAATTTCCTGAAATCAGTTGCAAGTAAATTGAGTTTTAAGCTTACAAAGTTATCTTAACTAAAATATCTAGATACCAATTTTTTTAATTTAATGAATAAAACAATTTTTTCGAAAAATAATTGTTTAAAAATCATTATATTTTGAAATAGTATAAAAAATGAAATAATAACTAAAAATAGTCAAAAAGTTTAAAAATACTAATTTTTTGCTATAACTATAGTGTAAATTACCAGTTGGTGCCAGCAAATCGCGACAAAAACTATAAATTCGAAAATACCAACTTAAGTAGTTATCAAATAAAGCAGGCAAAAACTGCTGTACAGTTTGCTTTCACCAACATCAGTGTCTCACTGTATAAGAGTGAGACAAAGTGCTGCCTGCATGCTTGCTTGTGTTCTAGCTGTTTTCAGACTAACTGGTAAAGTTTTGTTAAACAGGTGGCTGGCCAATCAGTAGTAGAAGCAGCAGCAAGCAGATTCTCTTCCATACAGACTTTGGTACATAATCGCTGATGCATGGATAAGCAATTAGAAAGTGATACATTATTAATAACTTATTTATTTCAAAATATTGTTGCAAAAACATCACAAAACTTTTGCCTTAAGGGCACAAAAACACCTTAAGGGACATTTGAGCAAAATTTCAGCGAAATTAGTAGTTGCCGCATTTCAGGGCTTTTTGGGTAGGGTGCAGGAGCCGGGGGAGCTATCGTCAGCGTGTGGTTAAAATTTTTTAGGGTGCAGTTACTGCTGGAGCTAGCTGGCTGGCAAGACAGTTGACGCCGTCAACCTCGGCTACTATTTTTTTCAAAATTATAATAAGTTGTTAACTACCACAAAACTTTTTTCAAGTGTTTTCAGTCATAAATTTTGTGCAAGTACTATTCAAGTACTATTCAAGTACTATTTTAGTATATTCAAGTACTATTGCAAACTTTTACAACTTTAATTTTTAATTATTTTATGCAAAATTTTTAATTATTAATTTTATGTAATTAGATAATTAACAAAATTTAAATTTTTTAGTATGTGTGAATCAAGTCATTTTATCCGTAAAACAGTTGCCGCGTTCGATATTTCCTGTGGAATATTGACAATCATGCCTGGAAATGCCTTGTCCGCTCTTCACTCAATAGAAGAGCTTGTTCTAGTGTACTGTGTTTCTGTGTTATGGATAAAATTTGATACATAGTATATGAGTCTCTTTAACGGGATGTTGTGTGTTCAGTTGCCATAGAATTTGGTCACCACCGTTAATTGGTATGCTGCAAACCACGGGGCTCTTGGAATTTGGGCCGTGAAGGCGAGGGCCAGAGCATCAAAACAATAACAATTTTAAAAAACAGGAGAAAACAAATAAAAATAACTCACAGCATAAGACGAACTCAGTTGGACCTCACCCTAATCCTCAATGGCACGCGGGGCCTCACTACTTAACCCCTGTCATGCGCCGGTGCCAAACCCCCCGTCTTCATAAATTGTCTGACCTGTGAGCCAGACCACACATAAGGGATATTCAACCTTTTTAGTGCGTGCCAAATCGGACGCGGGTTAGCTCCCCCATTCAAACATAATAACGAATATATTGAAATAATTTAATTAGGTACTAAGTTTTATTAATGAATTTGGACGCTATAATTTAGATATGAAGAGAAATTTCAGAATGTTGAAATATTTTCCTATTCATGGGACACGTCATCATTTTCGACGCTCGCAAGCTAGCACAGATAGGCAAAAAGTATCTGGCAGCCTTTCTATTTTCTCGAAAATGCACAAACGCAGCGCAGAGCGCAATTCTACTCACAAGTACTGATATTTTAGAAACTGCTAAAAAGTGTGAACCTGCAAGTTCTCAAACGTGAAGATACGAAACCGACACTATATTTTCGATATAATTTTGACATTTTAAGAGCGCGAAAACCCACCTCAAATAGGGGGTAGCCCTAAATATACAACATAATAACTGCAAAGGCATTTCAGTACCGTGTTTATAAGAATGTGGTCATTGGAGTTGGTAAATGGTCCACATGCTGAAATAGCTGAATCAACAGACCAAAACCAATTATAACCAGAACCAGACCCCATTACAACCGGCATTGACCCAAAAGCTAGTAGAGTGCTGGACTCCAGATTCAGCAATAATCGGTCATTCACGTTGTCAGTCTTTTTATCTGTACTCTGTTTTTTGACATTATTGTGTACAGTTTGACGGCGGCCTTCACACACAATAATAATACTAATTTTTTTATTAAGTTAATGCTCATAGTTGTAGCTTAATGAATCAGCAATTATGTACTGAAGTGTGTTACGCTCAGAATCTGCACTCCAATTGGCCGCCTAGCTGTTTAACAAAACTTCAACAATTGACTGAAAACGACAAGCGCATCTGCCTGCGCTGGAACACCCGCAACCAGGAGAGTGTTTCACTCTTCTTCTGTATACTGAGACAGTTTTATGCACTCCTGGCTTGCTGATTTCCCAACTGCATGCAGTTGCGTTTTGAAGCTTGAATTCTATTATTATATTTATAACCTCACATGCTATCCTGTTTCTATAAAGTTCGCACCTCCTCTAGATATGTTATTATTGATGCTACGTAATACATACAAACACAAAGCAGTTGAGTGAAGCCAATATAACAGGTAACAACAATAAATGTGTTAATATAACAAGTAACTTCTTTTTAATTCAGGAAAATGTCCGCTTCCCGAATATTTTGAGGACCTAGACGGCTTTGGTTGCGTTAAAATGATTGAAAACAGTCAAAACTTCAGTCACGCACAAAAAGTCTGCAATGACTTTCACCCCAAGGCCAAACTCGCCATTTGGAAAAATGCAACACACGAAATTCTAATAAGAGAACATATGTAAGAAAAGACTGTCAGTTATAACCAAAACAGCATTTTGTATTTTATTAACGCAATATTATGTAGTTTCTTGCTAACAATATGATGATTCAGTAAAACCGGACAAGTGACGGTGACCTCGATATCATTAGTCAATATTTTGAGCTACTCATAGGTATTAAAGTTACATACGGCCGTCTGCACTAACCTTATTCTCGAGCTATTCTTATTCTAGAGTGCTGTTCACTATCTTAAAATTTTCAAACGTCATCGTCAATGTATGGTGATAAGTTATTGGGTACGCACTGTTGTGGAAACAGTGAAAACAAACATGCTGGATGCGTTTTAAGGGTTAAGTGAGATCAGCAATTCTTGAGTTAGTTTATTCTCGATCTATTCTATTTTGGTGCAAACCAGTGTTAAGTTAAGCGACTAATAAATTGTGTTCTTTTCAGCAAGTCAAAAGTTGACATATTCACTTACGTTGGTATTGCGTGGTCTGACAAACACCGTAAGTTAAAGATTTGATTTTTGCGCGGCCGACTCAACGGCCGTGTATACTAATGTTGTAAATGAGAATTAGGGCCTATGAGACTCGGGGGCTGTGGTGTAGTGGTTAGCATGCTTGACTTCGAAGCAGGCGGCCCGAGTTCGATTCCCGGCGCCCCCATTTCTTTCATTCTTTCTAAATTGGGGGCCTCCTCTTTCTATTCAACATAGTGGCGACCGTGACAGGACGGAGAGGATAGGGCCGGGTCCTCAGGACAGCCCTATCCCCGAACCGTCTTCGGAGGTGGGTTAGGAGCCCCATGCCCTGGGTTGAGGTTGGCACTTCAACCCTTGCGGTACTCGTGCTGTGTGCTGTATGGATGTGTACATAGTCTCTTTCTGATTGGTCCCTCGGTTATGGGTAATCAGAAAAACCCTCGGTTTCGGCTAGGGGTGAACCGGAGAAAACCCTCGGTTTCGGTTAAGGGTGAGCCGGTTAAAACCCTAGGTATTGGTTGGGAATCGTTCTGGGTCGATCGAGAAACCCTGTGGTTGCGGGTGAGCCAGGAAACCCTGAGTGTGGTGTGACTGAAGTAGCTTGGAGTCCTACGTGTGAATGTGCTCCGCCCTTGAGGCATCGGGTTCGTCCCGGGAGCATGAGTATCGACCGAGTATCGTTGCAGGGTCGCAACGATGTTCGAAGGGGGGACCCTGTTGTAAATGAGAATTAGGGCCTATGAGACTCGGGGGCTGTGGTGTAGTGGTTAGCATGCTTGACTTCGAAGCAGGCGGCCCAGGTTCGATTCCCGGCGCCCCCATTTCTTTCATTCTTTCTAAATTGGGGCCTCCTCTTTCTATTCAACACTAATTTCAGTCAATGCACTGCAACAAAAAATTGCAAGTAAATCATGCACAGTTTGAGTGAATTGACATCAAGTCTGTGATGAATAGCAGCTGCCTGTCCGATAATAAGTGTTGTGTGTGTGTGTGTGTGTGTGTGTGTGTGTGCGTGCGTCACATGTGTGGGTGTGTGTATCACTCTGCGTGTGTAAACAAATCGATAATCGACTCTGCTTCAGCTGTTAATTCTGAGAAAGCACTAATTATTTTACATAATAGTGTCACTGCAGTTTGCATGGACACTGAATGAAAATGGTTAGTTTTGCAAAGTTACGTAACATGGGGTAAATAAGGAACCGTGTCAAAAATATCTATACGTTTAACCGTATATACTATTTCCAATTCGTATTTAGAAAACGTATATACGATTTTAAAATCGTATTGTTCACTTTTTATTTTGTTTACAATGTTGTCCGTAAAGTGTGCAGTGCAATATGCTATAAGTATCAAATTACTATGCTGTATGTACTAGTGCTTGCATTTGTGTTTTATCACATCACATCACATACGCCTGGCGCAACATAAAGCTGGAAAACCTAGGCCGAACAACTTGTGACCTATACGTGAATCAATGAGTAAGCTTATTTCAAACCTGAACAAATCGTATATACGATTTCAAAATCGTATATACAAATTCAATTTATACAATTGAAAGCGTATTGAAATTTGCCGTATATACAAAATATTTTTGACACGCTCCCTAAGTGCGTCGTGGCAGCTGAATTTGTCATGAGAGGGATGCGTGTTTTGTACTTTTAAGCAGGAGCTTGACAGTCAGCCAACCCATTGATGAAATTCAAAATTTGACATGTAAAACATTTTGAAGCGATAAAAGAGCTTCATCAGTTGTTTTATAGCGGCTTAATTTCTCGTCGTCAGTCGTGCAGATTGGACAAAACTTGCAGTTAAAATTCCGTTTGCTGTATGAAAGTTATATTGTATTCCGCGCAAGACAGACTGCACGATTCAGCATTTGCTGCATGACTGCAGTCATTTGAACCAAGAGTACATAATAGTGTCTCACTCTCTCTCACTGTCTCACTATTTAGAAGAAGAGTGAGACACTCTCTTTTCTGCCTGTGTTATAGCGCAGGCATTTGCGCTCGTCATTTCCAGGCCACATGTTGCCGTTTTGTGCAACATGTATCTGGCCACCCAGCGCGTAGATTCTCTGCGAAACACACTTTAGTATAAAATCGCTGATGTGTTGATAAGCATTAAGATAAGTATAAAAGGTTAATAACTCATTATTTATTCATAGGGCCTATTCCTTTGCCGGATTAAACGGACTGGACTTATTATAGTCCGAGGTTTTGGAATGACAAATCGGACTAAACAGATTAAACGAGTTAAAATAAGTCTGCGGCTTAATTTTAGTCCGAACCCATTCCTTGACTACAACTGGACTAAACGGATTTAACATGCACGCTCAACATTAGCGTGCATAGCTAAGTCCGTTTAGTTTGACTAAAATGCTGCGCAGAAATATTCGTTTAATCCGGAGGTTCTGGAATGCCATTTCTCAGCACAAATTTTAAACTGTTTAGTCCGATTATAATTGACCCTTTAATCTAGTAAAGGAATAGGCCAATAGTCTCCTTGCAAAAACATTAAAACAAGTTTGCAAATATCTTTGGGAATATTTTGGGAAACTTTCAGCGAAATTGATTGAGAAACTTTTGAGATATAAACTTTTCTCAATTTGTCAAAAGTTTCTCAATTAATTTCGCTGAAAGTTTGCCAAAACATCCCCCAAAGGTATTTGCAAACCTTTTTTAATGTTTTTGCACGCAAACTATGAATAAATAATGAATTATTAACCTTTTATCCCTATAATAATGCTTATTAACACAGCGATTATGTACTAAAGTGTGTTACGCAGAGAATCTACGCGCTGATTGGCAAGCCACATGTTGCACAAAACGGCACCATGTGGCCTGGAAATGACGCGCGCATCTGCCTGCGCTATAACACAGGCAGAAAGGAGATTGTCTCACTCTTCTTCTAAATAAAGTGAGACACAATTATGTACTCTTGTTTGAACACATATGTACGTCTACGCTGCGCTAAATTTTATCAAAATTGTAACATAATACTAATAATCTCCGCGTTACGAGCATGTGGGCTTGTCAACAAAAGTGCTTGTTTGTCCTACTGTTAAAATCAGATCAAAAAGTCTCTAATTGACACTTTTCTTAAAATATAATCGTTTCATGCTCTGAGTCCTCTTGTTCCGACGTGGATATTCATCACAGGAGCTCTACGGATAACTAAAATAATTATTTTTAAACAGTTTCTCAAGGTCTACAAACATACGGGCAGCTTACACGTTTAGATGTCTGAATATTTAATTTTCAGCCTGCCAGATTGTCTTTGTTTTGAATGCTAAGTTAGCTAAGCCAAGTCGATTAAATAAGATGTCCAGAAATTTTACAACCCTAATAAGTAAAAAAGAGGGAGCTGCCGTTTATAACAAGTAACACACAAAATTAGGAAAATCAAATGTAGAAAACATGACTAACTAATGAACAAAAGCTTACAGCACAGTGCAAAAAAGTTGCCTCTTCGTGGGTTTACGTTTTAAGCTTCATCCGAGAAAGCTTTACGAAAAGTGAAGAACGGTGTCGGAAAGTGACAAAGCAAGTGCTTATTGCATCCGGCAGTCTATTGCAGTGTCCTACTGTCCTGAAGCGAAAAATCATTTTTGACACAGTTTGTCAACGTCTAAAACTATTTCGTTGGCAAAAGGGGACGAAACTTCGCGAAAGATGGCGAACGGTGACCGGAAAATGTCAAAGCAAAGTTTTGTATTGTATTTGTCATTTTTCGTCGTCACCACTATTGTGCCACAAACGCCTTTTAAAAAACAATTTAATTTCAGGCATGTACGAAATCGTTGGCACAGACCAGACGTGCGACATCCAATTTGCGTCCAACGACGTCTTGGCGTCCGAACAAGACAACTGCGTCGTGCTGACTTCCGGAAAACTGTTCGACGGAGACTACGTGGCAAACCGATGCGATCAGGATCTTCCTGCTTTGTGCCAAATCGACTATTTCGATCGAGATACGGAAGCTTGTCAATAAGAACAAAAAACTGGAAGATTTTAATTAACTAAATTTGACGGCTTAAAAAAATGAGATTTCAAAAAATGTAAATTGTATTTTGGAGCAAGCCAGCGTTAAGCGACTAATAAAATGTGTTCTTGTTAGCTTAAGTTGACACCTTTACTTACGTTGGTGTTGGTGGTTGCAAGGCACAGCAAGGATTCTTACGCTCGGTCACGACACAATTTATTTCACGCAATTTTCAAGCAACTTCAATGCTTCACGTAGGAACAAAAAATTCAAACATTTTTCACGCAACTGAAAGTCTAGGAATAAGCAGAACTTCCACAAACTGCCCAGTTGTGTCAAATTGCGACGTCGAAACACGCGAAGGTGTAAAGTTAACTTCAACGCTAATGAAGTCAACCAACAGTTGACATATGTACGCAAATTTTTAGCTACACACTGTGTGTGTACACAAACTGCAATCTACGCCAGTGTTACAAAAATCATAAACCAAGCCTAAGCCTAACTACGTAAAGCGGAGCTACTCCTTAAAAATTGATCTGAAACCAACACTGCCGGTGACAAGAACAATCAAGCATGTAAATATTTATTAAAATATATTTTATTTGGCTGGGATTCACAAAGCACGTTTACGTAACTTGAACCCAGTTAAGTCGAACACGTGATTGTAGGAAATACGCATAGAACTTTTCATTACAATTTTGTTTTAATTTACCTATTGAAAAGAACGTTTTAGACTAAGTCTAAAGTTAAACACCTCTTGTGAATAACAGCTATTGGGTATGTGTTTGGATATTGTTTATTCTATACGCCAACGCCATGTAGCACATAGTATTCAAACCCTCATAAACAGTCACTTAAAGAAAATCTTCCCAAAAAATATCAAAAATGTTTTCTTGTAAAAAAATTTGCTCAGGGAAACCATAGGACCACACAGAAATTTATATATATATGCACACAAAAATATTTTTTCATAAAGGCCGGTATTCAGTTGTTACAAGGCTAAAACCAGTATCCATTTATAAGGCAGGCTACCAGAATTTTATAACCAGGATCACACATCGAAGCTTCTTCGGATTATCCCAGGGGCGGTACCGAGTTTGATCTCCCAGAAATGGATCTACATTGGTTTGATTTGGTGGCGAACGATAGTCTATAGGACACCGTTTGGCCGAAACCAATGGGAAGCTAAGGGCATTTCGAATACTCATGAGACCAGGGTGGCGAGAATTTTGGTAGCCGTGCCATTCAGATACAACATTCAGATTCAGACGAGATTGTTGCTCCGAGGTCTGAAAAAGAAAAAAAACAGCAGTCGAGTTTTGTACCGTCGAGTGAAGCCATTACTCCACAGACGTTGTAGTTGTTATAATCAGCACAACAATATCGTCTGATATTTAAGCCTTGTTTTGTATTTTTGTGTAGTGAAAAAGCGAGCATGTTGCGACGGTAAGTTTCACTTCTCTCACATAGCAATCATAAACCTGCACATGAAAAGTTAGGTATAAAGGCGTCAGAATACAGTCGAAACTGTACCTACATAACAATGTAGGCTAGCTGCAGTAGCGCAAGCCTTGAAGTAGTGAAGCTGAGGTTACACAAGCGTTACTGACAGAGGACTCAATACGAGCACACTAGCACAGCGTTATTTTTCAGAATGCCTCAGAACAGTAATAATGGCTCCTCTTATGGCACAGAAGCATTGTATGTTTAATATATAATTGTGAACTATTCGCAGAATTCTGAATAGTGTCAACTGGTAATATTAAAATTGCCTTGTGAGTTTCAGTTTAAGTTTCAGTTTCAGTTTCAGCTCCTATTTCATTTCAATTTCAGCTGTAGTTTCAGCTCCGGAACAAACTTAGTTTCAGTCTCCGCTCACATCACCAGTGTCAGCTGAACTTTGTTGACCAACTTAGGTGATTCGAACTTTCGAAGTCACTTTGTTTCATGGGACGATACATTTAACTTGTGCTTATTTTAGTTTTTTATCGATTTCACTGATCATCTTTGTGATGACAAAAGCACAAAAACAAGAAAAGAAAATTGGCAATCCGATCAAACCGGATTCGTCAATGGCAAATATATGTGTGCAGCCAATACTGTTACATGTGAAAAACTTGCTGAATGTTTCAATACAGAATGGATATTTTGGAACTCGAATGAATAGGTTCGTTTCTCGTGTCATAAATTTTTTTCATACAGTTGATTTGTTGATTTCTTTCAAGTCTAATAATTGCAATTCTATGTATACCTACCATTTTAGCCCTTGGCTGGAATTTGATCCGTCATCACAGAAACAGCTTTGTGACTCGTTCGAAATTTGATATGAAAAAAAATGATTGTAATTTTTAGAAGTATGACAACTATACCTGAACTCTCATCGAACGACAACAAACTAGCCCGAGTTTGTTTCGATAGAAATAGATTTTCGCTGAAAGCAGCGGCTGGGTTCTCAGTGTCTAATTTTTCAATGAATTTTGAAATGCTCTGGTTAGTGCTGCGTTTTATGTCATCTCTATTCTCTACATTGTCAACATTTCAACAGTAAAAGATAACTGAATAGTATGTTTTGGCTGGTCACGCATAGTGCCCGGTGTAATTTTCCGAAGTCCATAGTTCGAAGTCCACTACATACTTCAAAAATTCGTTTTTTCATTAACTGCCAGTAATTGGCAAAACTTAAATTAATTAATTAATTGCCAGTAATTGTCATCAGTAATTGGCAAAACAGACTGACGCAATATGCTTATTCCACCTAAAAATAAAGCCTAAATATTCCGTTGTTTTATTTATTATGTTTTTGAAACTTATACCATGAATGCAAATGCTCAACACTTGTCTATTATATTTTAGGGCTGTGAATACAGATGGAAAATTGAAAAGTGTGCATGTAAAAGTTGAGACACAAAAAGAGAAGGTATGGAAAAAATTAGAACCGGTCCGTTTTGGAAAGCAGCTTGAAATATGTCATAGAAAAGTCTGCATTCAAGCTGTCGTCTTGCAACCGAAACGTGCAATTATGAAGGCAAAACAGCAGCCAACGGAAAACCTTGGCCCAAAGATGGGAGAAACTAAAAAAACCAAGAGTAGGTTTTGTCGAATTTATATAACAATATTTCTATATTGACGCAGGTTTACTGTATTTTCAAACATTTCAAGACATTTGATAATTAAAAAGTACACACACCTAATAGTGTCTCAGTCTTACAGTCTTACAACAATTTGGCACTCAGCCTATCCGTGCAGCGATCGTCGAAATGACCCGCCTTTTATGTAAGTACTTTCCTGTTGGGCCACAGCCCAACAGATCTTTTTACGCGGCGGCCTCAGCCGCCGCGTATATACTATATTGCAATCGTCTTCTATGATTGCATGTAGTTGTACTGTAAAACAAGAGGTAGGTCATGAAAAAGCACTGTTTGTGTGGGCGTGTGTATGATTCTATGCACGTAGCTAGTTATATGAATTACGTACTTAGCGATATAACACTGTTGATTTGCAAGAAAGTTTGTGCGAGCGTGTGTCAGACCATACATAACATGTACGTCCACAGGAAAGTAATCTCAGTGAACAGTGTTGAAATGAAACCTGTTTGGACAATGTTTCGTACATTACATATCAGTATGTTGGAGCCAAGGGATGTCAGACTTTAGATGGCTTTCCAAACTAGTGATGTGAGTTGGATCGTCTCAACGGTTTGGATCGACATAAAAGTTCCGTGTCGGCGATCCGGATCGGTAAAAAATTTTATGTCTGGACCCCAAAATTTCGAAATTTTGCGTGTTGTATAATTTCACAATCCTTTCTAGCGGTCAATCAAATGCACAAGTCTAACTAACTAACTAACTAGTCTAACTAACTTCCTAGCTGGGCGTCGGATTGCATCATTCAGTTTGAAAGTAGAGAGCTTGCTGTAATGTAGGAGGGTGACTACACAGCGTGTTATGCTAATTTTTTATAGTTTATATTTATACGTTATTTAATAAGTTTTTATGCTAAATTAAAGACAATTTTAACTACTTTCAAATTCTAGGCGTCGGGAATTCTAATTTTTATTAGTTAATGCAACTAAAAGAACAAAACTACTATTCATAATTTGCCCCTATTTAAAACTTTACACCTTAACTTTGACAGCTAATTAATTACTGGCTGGCAAAACTCTAGGCGCCGGATGTCATAATCGAGGGCGTCGGATGACATCACCCGACGCGTCGGATGACATCACCCGACGCGTCGGATAACATCACCCGGCGCGTCCAATTTCATCACTAATTCCGACGCCTAGAATCCATTTTCATTTGAAACCGACTGTATATGCTTGATGTTTACTGAATACTTTTGCCGAAAACTTTGCTTGTTATTCAAGTATCCACCCAATCAGCGCGAAAGTGTTGCGTAACAAATTTTAGTACATTTTTAATAGCTTTAGCGTTTTAGATATTGTCAAGAAACAAGTTCTTTTGCTCAATAAAAAATTGATAAATTGCGATTTCTGAGTGGCTATACAAAGACGAAATATTAAACGCGGCCAGTACTTGCAGATACAATGATTTGTAAATCTAAATTTCCGTACGCATTTACTGCTGAGTTTCTCCAAAGCGTTAATGGAGACTTACCTGCCGTTCTATTAACTAACACTAGGAATTTGACCTACCCAAAACTACATAGAAGAAGGAGATTCTGAATATTACACAACCCTAGAGGTCGCGCGTCAAATTAGTTAATAGTCTTCTCGTGTATATTTTAGGAGAAGTCAGCATAAAGATGAAACTGCCAGGCTTCAAAGACCCCACTTGGACACCGTTCGATAATCTGGTCAAAGCCTTGCAAGGCTACAATATGCTTCTGGGGGATCCGTTTTCGGACGCGGGAAACGACCCCGGATGGCGCCAGCAGATTTTCGAACCAACCGTCTACCACCCGGAGACTGGGGGAATGATGCTGGAACCTGGTATTGATGCCGCAGACGAATTGCATTGCTCTGGACAGTACAGCGCGGAGGTGATATCGACCGTCAGAGAGTACACGAACTCTTTAAGCATCACTACTCAGTCCGGAACGGGCTGGAGCCTGGAAATCGATTATGGGAAGGACAACTCAACAAACACAACAACTCTCAGACTGACTGGACCCACTAGACCGACGAATCTTGATGAGGCTAAAGCCACCACTAAGCGAAAAGCGGGACGCACCAGATTTGCTGATCAGAAACGTCGTGATAACAAATGGAAAAACAAAATTAAACAACGTAGACGTGGCAATCGCAACAAACAGTCCAAAAAGTCTAAAAAAAAGAAATCGTCACCGTCAATTCCGTCGTTTAGTTTCGGTTTGTCTGTTACAAAATCGAGAGGAAATGAAAACACTGACACAAGTTTGTATTCGTTCTTTTCAGAAAAACATGGGTCCATAATCACAATTACGGCAGAATGCACTGTCTATGCTGTTCACATAACTCGGTATGCAACGCCACGATTTCGTGAAAACTTTCGTTCAAGTGTTTATAAACTGTTCACTGCACCAAAACATTTATTTGAATTTGAGCTCAAACGGTTTTTGTACGATTACGGTACACATTTCAGCAGCGGAACGCGCATGGGAGCTCGTATTGTCTATATTCAGCGTGTTGATGAAGAAACAACAAGAACAGTGAGTGCCAACGCTCTAATTGATGCGGCTCACAAAGCGTTCAATAGTGAACTCAATTTCACAGCTGGGGTTGTAGAAGCGAGCGGTGGCGGTAAATCGTCAAACAAGACTAACGCAAGGCGTGGTTACAATGAAACGATGGAGGAAAAGTTTGCAAGATCTGAATGCCAAACAATTTCCGCATTCGGATCCAGACCAAGAGAAGGTGTTGAAAACTGGGCATCTCAAGCATTTGAAATGCCAATTCCTATCCGAATGACATGGGTTCCGATTTACGAGTTATTTACTGAAGAAAATTTGCTTGGAATCAATCAAAGCATTGATTTGTCTGGAAGAGAGCAAAAAATTGCATTGATTGAAGATGTTGTGACCAACGGATATCCGCGAATTATTGACATTTACTTGCCAGACGAAAAGGGATGTGGCATCACGTCGAATTGCAAACTGGACCAAGATTGTATGAACGATAACACTACAGAAACAGGTTTCCAATGCCAAGACAGAGGTTAGCCCAACAACCAATCAAAACTGTTGTCGGCAAAGTTAAAAAATTTGGTACAATTGGGATTGTTCTTGTGATTATAAAAATCAACCCACAACTTCAAGCGAATTTAAATTATCAAGCGAAGTTTATTAATGGGCAAACAAACGTTCTTAAGTCCTGTTCGCACGAAACAATTTCCCCGCAAATTTTAGTTCTTCGAAATAGGAAAGGGGCACATTTTTCTTTTGTTTATTTATGGTTGTGGTTTACTGTATATTCCTTGAAATGATTACATATTATGTCCTCATCGCAGTTGAGCACAGTTTACAGAGCATTTGCCTTGTCAGCTCTATAACTCTGTGTGACTCTATTGTGCATCTTTGTTGGAACGACGTTATTTGTTTAGATCCCATTTGGGCCAAATGCTATAATTCAACATCAGAATGTTGGGAGTCTACATATTCTATATGCAAATCCCAGGAAACTGCTAAAAAATACATGACAATTCAGAACTTGAAAAATCAGTGCCAATTTGGACACTTCTGCGATTTTTCAACTAACTTGACTAAGGTAGGTATATATCCTGACTGCTACTGAACTTCTTCAGAACGTGTCTCTTATTTCTACTCAACTTGGTCTGTTTATTGATTTCATTAACGTGGAACTATTGGGTGTTATTGTTTTAATAACAAACTAAGGAACTGTGTCAAAAATAAAATCGTGTAAGCGCTAAATTTGAAACGCTTGAAAGTGTGTTTTTCCAAGGCGTGTACACGGTTTTCGAAAGCAAAAACACGGTTGTTGGAATACGAAGTACGTACATTACTTACGATTAGTGTTGTTCTGGTATACCATAACTAAAACTAAAACTAGTTGTAAAAACTAATTTTCAGCAGTTATACCAAAACCATAACTAAAACTAAACTAAAATCCAACCTTGTACCAAAACCATAACTAAAACTTAACTAAAATTGAACTCTTACCAAAACTATAACTAAAACTAAACTAATTTGGAGGCTTGTACCATAACTATTACTCAAAACTAAGGGCAGCGGAGTTTTGAGCAAACTTGTACCAAAACTCTAGTTTTGGTACAACGCTTACCAAAACTTCCTAGTTTTGGTAAGCGCTCTACCAAAACTAGAAGTTTTGGTACAACGCTTACCAAAACTTCCTAGTTTTGGTAAGCGCTCTACCAAAACTAGTAGATTTGGTACAACGCTTACCAAAACTTCCAAGTTTTGGTAAGCGCTCTACCAAAACTAGTAGTTTTGGTACAACGCTTACCAAAACTTTCTAGTTTTGGCAAGCTCTCTACCAAAACTAGTAGGTTTGGTACAACGCTTACCAAAACTTTCAAGTTTTGGTAGGTAAACGATGGGAAAATACGTACAAATATATATTAGCGACTTTGTACAGTATTATACTATATAGTATCGTATATATAGTGTACGCACACATTTTTGTCTATTGCTCGTTAGTGTTTGTGACCGGCCGCGAAAGCCGCCGGCCGGGTTGGCGAAGAACTTTTTGAACCGCATTTTGCACCATGGCGCGTTGCATGCAGATGCAACGCACCATGCAACGCGCCGTGGCGCATTACATGGCGCATTACATGAGGCGCCATGTAATGCGTCATTTAATGCGCCATGAAATGCGCTATAGAATGCGCCATGCAATGCGCCATAAGAAGGGCCCTCGTGTGAAACAGGCTTAAGGTGGTAGTGTCGCCAAAGCAGTTTTGCTCATAGGCTGCAAAATGAGAACTTTTTGCTTTGAAATTGTACGTTCACTGAGAAACTAGTGAAATGCCATATGGTGTCAAATAAATACTGCCAGACACTAGACTACCAATATCTACCAATAGTTTTAACAAATCACCATTTGTGAGCCAGATATCACACAATAGAGACATAAAAGTTCAAAGAATCAAGCCAGATATCAAATTGGCCAGCTTGTGAAGTACATGTAATGTTTTGACGCACAATATTTTACCACAAATAAGAAAAATGAAAAATAAAGGTTTGTTTTTCTTTTGATTTCAAAATAAGTGCCTAAATTTTTCAGAATTTATCATTATTGCTGTGAGTACTTCACAGGTTACGCACAGTTTCACAGTTCCAACAGCCATTACTCCACAACCACTCAAGCAATTTGCACTAAATTTTGTGTGCATAAACTAGAGTATATGTGCTTTTACTTTGTGGAAAGAATCTAAAAAGTTTTTTAATTGTGACGAAATTATCGAATGTGAATAGGTTTTTAAAACGTCATTTTTCCGACTTTGCGACCTCACTGCTAGCTGTACGGTGCATCATTTTTTCTGAAACTTGGCAAAAATATTTGCTTTGAAACATATTTTTAGAATATATAAAGAACAATGACCTATCTTTCATTGAAAAAGTTTTATAGTCGCGCAAAATCGACTGCTTTCGCGACACTACCCCCTTAAGGGGGTAATTGCGTTTTTAGGTGTTTTTTTGAAAAGCTATAGCTCAGCGTTTACAAATTCAAATCGCAAGCGGTCTTTTGCATGAGGTAGAACAATATCTTTTCTAAATGTATGCCATGCATTGAAATTTAACCTGTGATTTTGTTTTCAGTATAAGCGACTAAAAAAAGGTCCTTTCCAAAATATTACAATTTTTTACAAAAAGTTTGCGCCACAGCTCTGACTCATACGATTACCTGTTGGGGCTGAAAGTTGGTAAGGTTTTTGACACGTTTAAAATCCCCAGGCATGTCCCCCACTTTTTTAATAACTAGTCAATTCACTGAGAAAATAGCTGATAAGCAAACGCAGCGAAAATTTAAGATATTTTCTTGTAATTAAAACCCTCTAAAAATGTCCACAGGTGAAATTTCGAAAAAGTGAGAGACATGCCTGGGGATTTTGACCTTTACAGTATTGTCCCAAAAATTTATGCTCAGGCGTCAATTATAACTTGAGTACTGGTGGCGCAAAGAAATCACAAAATCCTCGAAAACGCAACTACCACCTTAAGCGAGTTCTGAAAAAAAATGACAGGTGTAACTGTTATTAACTATGAGACTGCGATTTATGCCCAGAGTATCTCTCCCCCTAGGCAGCCATAGTCTGACGCAGGGTTTTTTTAAAAATTTTGCACACAGAAATTAAAATTTTGCACAATAATGCACAGCGCATGACTGACCTGTAAATACTTCAAAATGCACTGTTTTTAATGCAGAATCTAAAAAAAATTTCTTTCTAAAAAGTTTCTAAAAGAATCTCCCACCCCGAAATTTTTTCCGAGTAATCTTTGACATAAGTGTCCCCCCTATGGTGTTTATGGTCCGGCCGGAAAAATTTTCTGATATGTCTCCAATATTGACGAAATTTGGCCTATAAATAGAAAATTAAAAAATTTCCCAATTGTTTTCTGGGGGCTGCCGCTCCCAGACCCATGCGATCGCTTGGTTTAGTGATGTTGCGTTTTTAAGGCGTTTTATGAAAGTTGGGACGACCGGACGGTCGTCTGGTCTATTGGGGACGCATCAGAAAAATTTTCCGGCCAGACCATAAAAACCAAAGTGGGGTACCTTGTGTAAAATTTCAATCGAAAAAAATTTCGGGGGCGGACCAAAAAAGATTTGGTAGTTCATCGTGAAGTATCCCACTTGATCAACTGGGTACCTATTGTAGAGCTAATGACGATAAAGTTAATATGATTATACCATAACTAAAACTTAAAATTCACTGAAACGATACCATAACTAAAACTCAGTTGTACCATAACTAAAACTATACCATAACTGTAACTAAAACTAATTTTTTCCCTTGGGCATAACTATAACTAAAACTAAACTAAAATTTAGCCTTCTACCAAAACTATAACTAAAACCTAACTAAAATTAAGGGTTATACCAAAACCGTAACTAAAACTTAACTAAAACTATAGTTTATACCAAAACTATAACTAAAACTAAACTAAAATTCTCTGACGGAACAACACTACTTACGATAAGTTTCTAATAGCTTATTTTATGACAGCTACCAGGTTAGCAAGTTTTTTTATTCAATAAAATTGAAAACTTGGTATCTCTGGCATAATGGCAAGTTTGTTTTCTGACGTCTAAAGCTGCGTTTAAGCGGTCATGTTTGTGTTATTTAGTTTTAGCACGTTATAAATTTTTAACTAATTTTTATTAATTTAATTAATTTCTATCGATTAATTATATTAAATTTTGTAATTATTTACAAGTAGGTTTTTTTTTTTACTTTTAATTACTTCAATTTTAGTATTTTAACTTGTTTAACTATTAACAATTTCCCGTTTTTTACAGCTACGTAATTTTCTGTTTCAGTTTCATTTATTGGGTGTTTATTTTCTATGCAGTCAGCTGTTGTTATTTATATTAAACAGCATAGCAATGAAACAATTTGGGTTGATAATGTAAAACTTAACAAATTTGTTAATCCATGTATCGAGTGGTTGAAAAAGAAGTCTCTAGCATTGCTTCAATACTGGAATGCTAAGCTTAATAATTTTGGAGTAAAATTTATAATTTATGGGCTGAACAAATTGGCAAACTTTGGGCCGTAGTTACTTTGTTGTTAAACACTACAACATAAGTGTAAGTGTAACTAAAGCTTATTCACATTCACATTTGTCAAGCACTAGGTACCTTTTGTAGCTGGGCACAAAGATCAGTCAGCTATGCATCAATAAATTGTGTCAAAATATATCGGCTTTTGATAAAAATACATAGTTACAACCCTTTAGACAGCGGCCAATAATGTTTGATGGCAAAAACGCATCTGGTGGCTCGATGTTTTTGCGAAATGCAATTTCCAACAATGATAAAAAATGCTTCTCTCGCAGTCTAGATTCGTCATTAATTGGCCTAGGTATTTCGTTGTTATGCAACCGCAAAAAGTGCAAAAAATTTTATTCTTTTTTGGCTGACATTGCATTCCCAAGTCGATTACACAATGTGTGAGTTCATCTTTAAGTAAGTCGTAATTAGTAAAGTAAAGTAACTTTTAATAAGTCGTACGATTACAATGTTTAAGGATAAATTTCAACTTTCAGCACGGGATCATTAGTTTGCAACTGCTGTTTAGCACCCCCTCTTAAAATGTCTAAAACGTATATGAGCAGTGGATTAATGACACCTGCAGAATGATCTTTTTCTACGAAAAATGAAAATATGTGAATTTGCCATGTACTTGAATTACGCTTCAACAATATCATTAATTTTTAACTTTGTCAATCTTAAACTCAACAATTAATTACTGTTGATGGTTTAAATAAAACCAGTTGTAAACAAATTTCTTCTGTTACTTTCTTTTTCTTCTTCTTAAACCGTGTCTTACGTAGGTACTAACCTAATAACAACATTAGTTTAGTTTTGGGCAGTAACTAATCTGTGCATTAATCAACAAAACGCTTACGTCGCACCACAAGATCCGATTTCAATGAAAGTGAAAAATTCTTCTGGGTACGTAAAAAAATGCTAATGATAAAAACACGCTTTCAAAAGCCGTTTACACGGTTTAAAAACACGGATTACAAACCGTGGAAATGGCAAACCGTGTAAACATTTTTGACACAGTTCCTAAAAGAATATCATTTCAAGGGTCTGTAATCTGGGGCCGTATTCTCAAAATTACCTGCAGGTAAAGTTAGGCTACCGTTACCCACAGGTAAGGTGAAGGTATAGTTGTATTCTCAAACAGTGACTAAAGCCAACGTGATAGCTAAGCTTACCTTCAATATTCGGGCCAGAAATTTGCTTTATCTTGTTTCGTAAAGTTAATGTGTTGTGCAAATTTTAAACCTCAACCGTCGATGTTAACCTTGTTTTCAATTTTAACTTTACCTCTACCCACAGAATTAACTTTAAATCACTAGGGATGTTTTCAGTTACCGAAATCTTAATCAGTTCAGTTAATCAGTTAACTGATTAGCTGAAAATTGGTTCAGTTCAGTTATCAGTTAATTTCGCAAAAATTTAATCAGTTCCGTTACAGTTAAGTTAACTTAACTGTAACTGATAACTTTAACTGAAAATTTTTTCAGTTAGGTATTCCTAGAAAATTGTTGGTTTATTTCCGCTATTATCATGACTAAATTTCAACGTATGTTTTGCAATTCTTATAATAACTAATACATAGTTGAGTACTAATTACTATTTAAGTATTACTACTTAATTGGTGACTCTACTTTAACTATTAAAACCAAAAACCACCTTTTGTCAACATGGGATCAAAAAATTATTTCAATCTAAAAACTTCTGATAAGTAGTAACTACAAATGACGCAACCTCCAAAAAGTATGCTCGCAGAATAATATATAAACCAAAGAACAAAAAGAAAGAATAATATATAATGCACGTCACGTAACACTGAAAGCAACTACTAATGCCAAACCATATGCAGAATGAGTAGTAGTGAAGGCCGGGTATATCACCTTCTTTAAACGGCCGATCCGAGCCTAAAACTGCTGTTAACAAACGGGCCCGGTTGGATTGTCAGAAAAAAGCAGTGCAGATCCAGGTATTTCCCTTTCCAGATTTGAGTGTTATTCAACACTAAACACAAATATTTCATACAGTGCTTTAACATTGGGAATTTGACATTTCCGAAATGTTAGGTGTGTCCAAGCACAGATTTGGCAAACTCTATACTAACCAAATACAAAACTTGTTGCGCTGTGGCGCAAAAAAGTGAAAAGAAATCTATTGTGTGCGTGAATAAACAAGGACGTACGTAGGTAAGGTAATGATTTTTCGAATGTTCCCACAACCGAACTGAATACTTGATTTTCAGTTATGCGTAAAAACTGACAATCAGAAGCAGTTTGGACGCATAACTGAATATGATTTTCAGTTATTGCATGTAACTGCAAATAATATCAGTTAAGGGGGTAATTGCGTTTTTAGGTGTTTTTTTGAAAGGCCATAGCTCAGCGTTTACAAATTCAAATCACAAGCGGTCTTTTGCATTAGGTAGAACAATATCATTCCTAAATGTATGCCATGTATTGAAATTTAACCTGTGATTTTGTTTCCAGTATAAGCGACTAAAGAAAGGTCCTTTCCAAAATGTTACAATTTTTTACAAAAAGTTTGCGCCACAGCTCTGAATCATACGATTACCTGTTGGGGCTAAAAGTTGGTAAGGTTTTTGACATGTTTAAAATCCCCAGGCATGTCCCCCACTTTTTTAATAACTAGTCAATTTACTGAGAAAATAGCTGAAAAGCAAACGCACCGAAAATTTAAGATATTTTCTTGTAATTAAAACCCTCTAAAAATGTCCACAGGTGAAATTTCGAAAAAGTGAGAGACATGCCTGGGGATTTTGACCTTTACAGTGCTGTCCCAAAAATTTATGCTCAGGCGTCACTTATAACTTGAGTACTGGTGGCGCAAAGTTTACATAGAAATCACAAAAACCTCGAAAACGCAACTACCACCTTAACTGATTTCAATCAGTTTTTCACGACCAAAGCAGTTCAGTTACATTTAAGTTAACTGCTTCTGAGAATATTGCAGTTAAGTTATCATTTTTAACTGCTTTTGAAAATCAAAGCAGTTCAGTTATCAGTTATTATCAGTTAACTGTAACTGCGTAACTTTAACCGAAAACATCCCTATATCTCACCGTACCTGTGGGTAAAGTTAGCCTAACTTTACCTGCAGGTAATTTTGAGAATACGGCCCCTGTATATAGGTAAGTGTAGGTTATAGCATTATATAAAGTGCAAGTAATTTATATGCATTGATAAGTGAAGCGCTAAGTGAATGAAAGTGTACGCGCCGCAAACAAAGCAATGCATGGGATCTTCACATGCCAGCTCGGTGTTCGGAGTGCATACCACGAAGTATTGTACTTACAGTCAGTTTCAAATGAAAATGCCTCTTGGCGTCCGAATTCCGACGCCAGACGCGTCGGATGACATCACCCGACGCGTCGGATGACATCACCCGACGCGTCGGATGACATCACCCGACGCGTCGGATTGCATCATTCGACGCGTCGGGTGACATCATCCGACGCGTCTCGATAATATCACCCGACGCCAAGCTTGCTGGCCTCGCTAGGAAAAGTTTTATATCATCCGACGCTAAATGAAACTCGATAAAATTTAGATGCAAACATAGAAAATGGGGTCCTGAACGAGATTTGAAAACGACAGAAACAAATATGTAATTAAAAATACTTTTTTCACTTTGTTATTTCCAAACTTACCTAAATAACTCAAACAAAAGGCAAATTACTTTCAAATCTGGAAAAAGGTTATCTTTTTTCTGTCGCCGCCACAGCGGCGACAGGTCTTTATATTGCTTTTTACTCTAAGCTTGAAATTTACCAGTTTGCATGATTTACGTGTGTGAATTTTTGTTCGCATGGTTTCAATTTTAAGAGTTGTTAAAATATGGATATTCATAGTAAATTTTAATACATATGATTGTTTAATTTAATCATTGTTCAAGTTGTACATTGTGTATAAAGTTTAATACAATGGTTTTTAGTATAAATATATACATAAATTTTTTAAATTATATGATTTTAAAACTTACTCCCCTCTGTTCCTGACTTTGTATTCATAAACTGCCAAATTTGTAAATAAATGCCATTGAAAAGAAGCCTTCATGCTTTCAAGTTTCCGCTAACCGACTGGCAGTATATATTACAATAGGCCAACTCGCCGACTTGCTGAGTATGAGTTTCTGAAGTTTGGGGGGCTGATGAAACATGATTGACGAGCAAACATTTTATTTTTTATTTGGACTTTAATAAGTTTAATTATTTTCGTTCTTATTCATTTATTAAAAATAAGTTTAAAACGGACTTTTTAGTTTATTCATACACTTAAGCCACGCTGACAGAATGACACAACTGGAATTAAATTTATGACAACTTTGGTGCGGTCTGCATTTCTTATTTTGTTTAATTTCAAAAATTTATACTTCAACTTGGAAGCCTGGTTTCAGTTTTGAAGTGTAAAGTGCCTTGCAAAGTGTCAATTCCATTTTGGAAACCTTTTTATGGAAATTACCTACAATGGAAACATTTGTAGTGCCCTTTTAGCATTAATTAATATCTGATTCTTATAAATTTAGGACTACAAAAAATTGCAGGCCCTGTTTTTTGATATAAGTTTAACTCAATTTCGCTTTGTAATTTTCTACAAAAACTGCGCTATCACTATGATTCATACGATTGCGTGTCGAGGCTGCAAGTTGGTACCATTTTGTTACGTTTGGATTGGAATTCGTAGGCACGTCCTTCACTTGATTAATTTGCTGAAAAAACTGATGAGCGATCGCATAAGGACTAAATTTCAATTGAAATTGACTTCGAAAAAGTTAAAGAAAACGTTTCGAGATTTTGACCTCAAGATTTTTGTGTCAAAAATTTGTGCATGCCAGTAATTATTGGGTGCATTTGTGTATGTAGTTCTCATTTGTTTGTATATATGTAGCTGTGTGAACAAATTTTACATAAATATATAGAAATTGTCGAAAACGGAACTCCGGCAGCTCCCAAACGGGCTCTCCAGGTACCCAAATGGGACCCAAGTACCAAAATGGGACCCCAAAGAATCTGATTGGCTGTTAGCTTTGAAAAGAGGTCCCATTGGGGTACCTTTGTCCCGTTTGGGTACCTGGCTTCCGTTTGGGTACCACCAATAGCCAATCAGATTCGTTGGGGTTTCATTTGGGTACTTGGGTCTCATTTGGGTACTTTGAGTACCTGGAGGGCCCGTTTGGGTACCTGCAGGGCCCGTTTGGGTACCAGGTACCCAATTGGGACCGGGTCCCGTTTGGGACCCTTTTTGGCCGTTATTGTGCAACGCATCTACCGCGCTGCCAAGCTGGCCAATGCGAACAGTGTCATACTCTTCCCATTATGTACTCTTGGGGCCTGTTCCTTTACCGGATTAAAGGGTTAATTATAATCGGACTAAACGGTTTAAAAAGTATGCTTAAAAATGCCATTCCAAAACCTCCGAATTAAACGGACTTAACTTTTAGTGCGCTGCTTTTTAATCGGACTAAACGGACTTAACTATGAACGCTAATGTTAAGCGTGCATGTTAAATCCGTTTAGTCCAGTGGTAGTTTAGGAATGGGGTCGGACTAAAATTAAGCCGCTGACTTATTTTAACTCGTTTAGTCCGGTTTGTCATTCCAAAACCTCGGACTAAAATAAGGCCAGTCCGTTTAATCCGGTAAAGGAATAGGCCCTTGGTGTTAGTGATATAAAGTTAATAACTCAATCTTAACTGATCGCTAGATTGTAAAATCATCAGAAAATACATATGTATTTGCCAAAAGCCGGAAGCTTTGCCAAAGCTAGTGCTAGATTAATTGAGAAATAAATGAGATTAATGAAACTTTTATTATCTCAATCTCATCTCATTTATTATTAGTATTATTACTTGTATTATCCCGTAGTCTGATACATACTTCATTGACAAACTAGCTCCAAATAAGCTACGAACAGTGGTATTGTTCTGTTAAATGCTTTTATGTAGTTTGAGAGCGACAGGGTTAAACTTTATAATAAAAGTCATATGGTCTTGCTAGCATAAATTTACTTTGAAAGTTTGCATGAAAATGCTGCTTGTTTAACTTTGTGTGTGAAGTATCCCCTATTTCTAATAGATGCTAACAATTGGGGGAGAGTCTGCCAGGTTACATAAGACTGTCTGGCTTACTGGCCAGAAAAAATTCAGTGTACATATATGCTAAGCTTTTCCTATGCTATTTATTTTTAGTATCAATTTTTCAAGTCATTTTAAATAAATGTAAAATTTTTTTATGAAATTTAAAATTTTTATCTAAAATTTTTAATAAAATTAATTTGATAACTTTAAGTACACTCAAGTGCTTGAATTTCATTTTTGCCCACCCCCCATGCACTAAAAACCTCGGCCCTTTGACTGCAAGTTGCAACCCTATTCCAATATTGACCCAAAATGCTTGGTAAGAGTTTTGGCGTCGGATGACATCATCCGACGCGTCGGATGACATCACCCGTCGCGTCGGATGACGTCATCCGACGCGTCGGAAATTTTGGCGTCGGCCGACGCGTTGGAGGCATTTTCATTTGAAATGGACTGTATAACATAACTGTCTTGAAAGAGCTATATGATCTTGAAATACAGTGCGATAAGTCAATAACTTAGGGCCTTTTCCTTTTCCGGATTAAAGGGTTAATTATAATCGGACTAAACAGTTTAAGAATTAAGCTTAAAAATGCCATTCCAAAACCTCCGGATTAAACGGACTTAAATTTTAGCGCGCTGGTTTTTAATCGGACTAAACGAACTTAACTATGCACGCTAATGTTAAGCGTGCATGTTAAGTCCGTTTGGTCAAGTGGTAGTTTTGCAATGGGGTCCAACTAAAATTAAGCCGCTGACATATTTTAACTCGTTTAGTAAGTTTAGTCCGATTTGTCATTACAAAACCTCGGACTAAAATAAGCTCAGTCCGTTTAATCCGGTAAAGGAATAAGCCCTAAGATGCACGCCTGCAACATTGCAATAACTAAACATTTGTATTGCACTCCTGCATTCCGTATATATAGCAGCGTTCACTAAATTATTGACTGCACTGTTTTTTCGAGAATAGTAAGATATTTTATACGTGGAGTACGTGCTTTAGATTCAGCATGACGTTTTACACGTACCAGCATGTAAAGGGGAAGAAGGATCGTTGGAGTTTTGTTACAATTCTTGCTTTCTGGAACGAATAAGTGAGCAAACCGTATTCGCCAAAGTGTAGGTTTATACAGTCTCCTGATTGCAGCTAACAAAAGTTCCATAAAGTCGGTATTGATTTATATTTTGCTCAGTCAGGGCCCGATTTTTCGAAGCAAAATGTTCGTCGTTGAAAATGTTCGTCGTTGAAAATGTTCGTCGTTGAAAATGTTCGTCGTTGAAAATTTTGGATTGATCGAAACATTTTCAACGACGAACATAACACGTAATTATAGGACAAATGTTCGTCGTTGAAAAACAAATGTTCGTCGTTGAAAATACTCGTCGTTGAAAAAACAAATGTTCGTCGTTGAACAACAAATGTTTGGCGTTGAAAAACAAATGTTTGTCGTTGAAAAACAAGTGTTCGTCGTTGAAAAACAAATGTTCGTCTTTGAAAAACAAATGTTCGTCGTTGAAAAATTTTCAACGGCGAGCATTTCAACGGATGTCTTGAGCTCCGTTGAAATGTTCGTCGTAACGACGAGCTTTTGTCTTTTAGAACATAATAATGTTGTAAACAAGCCCAATCTGCGGCAAAAGTATTCAGTAAGCATCAAGCACTTATTTTTAAGCGCATTGGCCAGAGGCCATCGTAAACCTGTTGGGCCAGCTACAGCATTATTTTACTTACTTGATTTATCTTCCATAGAAAACATCTTCTTTAGCTATTTTAACAAAGTTTGTACAAAGTGCACAATAGATACGGGATCAAGACGTAAAATAAGTTATTGCTGCAAATAGTTAACAGCAAATCGACTTAGCGAATATTGTGTAAAATGTAAAAAAAGTTGCCTCCGGCTGGGCTCGATCCAGCAAACTTTTGGTTAAGAAACCAATGCGCTAGTACTCTGCGCCACGGAGACCACAGAGCTAGATCGTTTAGTTGTCGTTTTATTATAATATTTTAGGTACGAGGATTTTAACGCTGTAAACCTGGGCCAACCTTTCACAAAATGTTCCAGTCCTAAGTCCTAAATTTTACGATTTTGCAAATAAGCATTTATGTGCCGTGTTATATGTATAACTACTTTTGGAACTTGATTTTATACTTATTGTTATCAATTTGCTTACGATATTTTATATCCTATTAATAATATCCTAATTCCTAATGTACTTTTAGTGAAGTCTCGGGACTCTGTGATCTATGTGGTCGAGTGATTAGTTTAATAGATTCTCAACCATGAGGTCATAGGTTCGATTCTAATTTGATCATTTTTTGGCAGTCTTTTGCATTTCGAATTACTTCTCAACAATAGCCCCGATCTCAACAACACAGTGAAACTACAAAGCATTTTAGTGTGACAGATGCACATCTAAGATAGAAGATGTGTAACACACACTCCGCACATAAACACTTTAACGCTAGAACAGTGTTTAAGATACCAGAATCAAAATTAAAGACCTGTTGGGCTGTGGCCCAACAGGAAAAACCAAAGCTCGTCGTTGAAAAATTTTTCAACGACGAACAATTTCAACGACGAACTTAACGACGAACATTTGTTTTTCAACGACGAACATTTGTTTTTCAACGACGAACATTTGTTTTTCAACGACGAACATTTGCTTTTTCAACGACGAACATTTGATGTTTCGATAAATCGCGCCCAGGTCAGATGCAGTCAACTCAATTTGTTAATTTTGTCAGTCAAGTCTTCGCTCAATCAACTTTTCGGTCTCCTGCTATGTGTTAGGGTGGATTTCACAAAAGTGGTTTTATTTAGCCATTGGTTTTAGGTACGTTTTGCATGATTAGCATATAATTTCTTTACGAAATATCGAATGATTCGTTACGATTTTCATAGATTTTCTTAAACCATTGGTTTAGCTCAGTTGAAAATTCAAACCTGCAGCGAAGCAAGTCTCTGTTCTGCTGAAATTTCAACTAAACTAAACCCATGGTTTAAGAATATCTACGAAAATCGTAACGAATCAGGCTATATTTCGTATTGAAATTACGTAAAATTATGTAAAACGTACGTAAAACCAATGGTTTAGTAAAACCACCTTTGTGAAATCAACGCTTAAGTTTCAGAGTAGCTGAATCTTGTCGATAAAAATTTAAATAAAGTCAAGAACCCTACTTGTATGCTATTTTATAATTTTTTATTTTTTAAGACATTAGAATTATTTAATAAATAATAAGTCTTTCAAAAAAACTTGAAACTTTAAAAAAATAAGTTAAATGTCTTGGATAGCGGAACGCATTGTACATATATATATGCTACTACATAGTTCTAAGTTAATACGCTACTAAATATACTTTGTAGTAATTATAGGTAATTGTTGCTTTAATCAATTAGTTTTGTTCTTGGTAATTTTCTTTATTTTCCTGATAACACTAAATTCCAGACAGAATGCAAACTAGTCCAATATTCGGACCGCTATGCTACATATGGCTGTATCGAAACTAAGTCCACTACATAGTGCTACAAATTAAGTAGATGTATTAAACGAAACTAAATTTAAACAACACTAAGCATTACACACTCAACAACTTTAAGCATTAAAACAGTACTGTTCAGTGTCATAATTTGTCTGGGTGTTGTAATACAACCTAAAAATTGTTGTTTTTTGTCGGTTTAAATTTATTTCTTGAGATTACACTTTTATTTCAGAATCGGAATGCTATATTTTTGAGAAAAATTGCTGGCTTAATACAAAAAACAGCAAAGATAATGGCTGTCTTATTTTTTTGCTGGACATGATGAAACCAGAATACAGCAATGAAAAACAGTTGCTTGAGAAAAGATACAACATAAAATTTGAAAAATATTGCTAAAATTGTTTGGATGTAAGTCGCAGTGTCGACCAAGCAATAATTGGGTTCATGTATTTCCATTTCAAAAGCTTAAATTTGACATTGACTTTAAAAAATTGAAAACTAAAAATCTTTAAAATAAAAAAAAAACACATTTTTATCACCAGCAAACATGATGAGCTGATTTTTGGGTTGCCGACCCCCCGCGAAGCAGGGGTGCAACCCATTGTATTCATATTCCTGTTTTTTTTGCTGTTTTTGTTGTTGTTTTTTTTCCTGTTAGCAAAAGTTTGTTACTCGTTTTTCTCTGAAGTTACTAGGGGGATTGGTCCCAAACTTTGGTGGAGGGACCCCCCCTATGAGTAGTTGAGCCCCCTACCTTGGTGACCCCCTGACGCCACGGGGGGCCGGGTCACGTGACCCCCGAAAACGATGGAACACAAGGGGGGACCCTTGTGAACTTGAAAAAATTTTTTTCAAGGAATTGGACAAAAAACTGTTTCTAGGGGTAGTTTTGGCCCCTGAACACGAATCTGGGGTTATTTTTTACCCAGGACCCCCCTGGACCCCCCTAGGACCCCCTTAGGGTACCCCCCCTAGGGGGTCCTCGGGGGTCAAATTTTCGAATTTGAAGTTTTGGTGTTTTTAGGGCTAATTTGGGCCCCTGAACACAAATCTGGGGTTGTTTTTTACTCAGGACCCCCCTGGACCCCCCTATGACCCCCTTAGGGTACCCCCCCCCCTAGGGGGTCCTCGGGGGTGAAATTTTTGAATTTGAGATTTTGGTGTTTTTAGGGGTAATTTGAGCCCCTGAACACGAATCTGGAGTCACTTTTTGTCTAGGAGCTTCCTGGGTACCCCTATGATCCCCTCAGGGTACCCCCCTCCTAGGGGGTCCTAAGGGGTCAAATTTTCGAAATTGAGATTTTGGTGTGTTTAGGGGTAATTTGGGCCCCTGAACACGAATCCAAGCTTTATTTTTGCCTAGAACCTCCCTGGACCCCCATACGGCCCCCTCAGGGTACCCCTCCTCCCTAGGGGCCCCTCAGGGGTCAAATTTTCGAAGTTGAGATTTTTATGTTTTTAAGGGTAATTTGAGCCCCTGAACACAAATCCAAGGTTCGTTTTTGCCTAGGATCTTCCTGGACCCCCTAGGACCCACTCAGGGTACCCCCTTCTAAGGGTGCAAATTTTCGAAATTTAAATTTTGGGGTTTTTGTGGGTAATTTGGGTTTCTGAATATAAATATCAGGTTTTTTACCGAAAATAGACGATCTTTTGCCTATAATGGACGGTCCTCTGCCTAGAATGGAGGGTCCTCTGCTTAGAATAGAGGGTCCTCTGCCTAGAATAGAGGGTCTTCCGCCTAGAATAGAGGATCTTCCGCCTAGACTAGATTGTCTCTGACCGAGAATGGATGATTTTCTGACTAGAACACTAGGTTCTCTGCCTTGAGAGGGTTTTCTGCTTAAAATAGAGGGTTCTCTACCTAGAATAGAGGGGGTCCTTTGCTTAGAATAGAGGGTCATCTACCTAAAATAGAGGGTCCACTGCTTAGAATAGAGGGTCCTCTGCCTAGAATAGAGGGTCCCTTGCCTAGAATAAAGGGTCCCTTACCGGTCGGCAACCCGTTGTGGCCTACTGGCGATTTTTAAGCTTGGATTGATTTTTTGTGAAAACGTAGGCTACATTTTCGGATTCCTACATTTTTTTCTTACGACGTCAAAATTTTTCTTCGAAAATTTAAAAAAACGAAGCTCCTGATTTAAATTGTTATTTAATGGTTACAATATATTACGCAATTAAAAAGCTCTACATTCAACAACATATAGACAATTTTTCGAGAGTGTAAAGTGACTTTTATTGTGAGTAAATTTATTATTTGTTTATAATAGCTTTTTTATCAAAAAAAGGACTTAGTTTTTACAACGATTAAACAAAACAGGGACATCCGTATTGGGGGGGGACTCAAAGTTGGACACCCAACAGGACTTGAAAATGTATGCGCTTACCTAAACTCCAAGAGTGCGATTTTACCAAGCTGGTTCAAAATTATACCCAGTTCTTAAGACAAAATATATAATAAAAAATACAATACAAAACAAAAAACACCCAAACTATAAAATCCCCTAGAACGGACTGTAAAGAAACATGGCTTAACTCGTGTGCATTAGTAAACCATCTAGAGAAAATTTGACTCTAATAGATTCGACTGATGAACTAACCAGCATTGTAAAATGTGTGTTTATGCGGGATGGGGCTGAGATACGCTTGCAAGTTTGCCAGTGAATCTACTAAGCTATCCTCAGGCCTGGCTTAAAGTGCAAGCAACTATCAATTTGTGTCATAAAAAACTAAACACAAAATGTATAATTTGTATGGTTGTAAAATTATGTATTTATGCATGTATTTTGTATATTTAAAAATTCTTATTTGAGCTTCTTTGTTGAAGTTATTTGATTTTGCAAAGTTGTTCCGGTTATTATTTCGCTATATTATTTAAAAAAATGTTTTTTATTTATTGCAGATTATTTTTTGCAACGACATTTCAAAAACGGATAGTATATCAGGTATAGTCCCATTTTGCACCCTAATAGTCAGTGGATTATCATTTTCGTTTCCCTTTGCACCCTAACAATTTCAATTTGCAACCTTGTTTACTTTAAATTCTTCAGTCAGTAGACAAGGATTCGAAAATAGCCTGCGTATTTTTAGTCCCTGCGTGCATAACTGCATTCTACGAAAAAATGAACAAAAGAGGTAGCGAAGGTTATGCATTTAATTGCGTTTAACAACATTGTACACAAAAAAGTTAGCCCATAAAATGCTGGTTCAGAAACGCGTTTTACGGTTTCAAAAGTTTCAAAAACGCTGGTTCAGAAACGCAAATATTTAGCATTCATGCGCTGGACCAAATCGGGCTGCAAAGGGGACAATTGAGTACAGCGTCAATGTTGGAAAAAGTGGCGACAAATGAGTGCCCAATCCACTAAACAATACCTAGGTTTATTTCGTTGCTAGCAGTTTCAACCAGCCATTGCTGAATGCTGTTTTTCGTGGTGAGCTGAAAACATCACGAAAGATATATCAGCTAACCACAACCGAGACAAAATCAAAATGCATCCTAGTCAAATTTAGAAACTTCTTACGTATCCACATTAACTACGGCTCTTTTGGGCAAGAACCTATAATAAGTACAGATGTTGTTTTGTTGCCATCTTCTAGACTACAGAGTTGGTCGGAAACAACACAAGTTGATCCCAACCTACGAAGGTCAGGCTAATCATTGTGGTTCTAAGCAGCAGGAGTTAAATATATGTACAAGTATATACAGACAAGCCAGTATATATGTGGCGCTTAACTACGGGGGGCTATTAAGTAACGTTAGGTTTACGCATGGGGAACGAAGGTCCTGTTTTGCTGGTTATCCCGTGCCCATGTCAACTGGACCCTAACTTCCGTTTACAAACGGGCGTCATGTCATAATGATATTTTTCCTGTTGCGCTATTTCTGCAAACAACCAACAAACGCAACCGCACTACAAAAGTATAACTGCAAGAAAAAGACTAGATGCTAGTAAAATATAACTGAGGGAAAAACATCAACTGACACTTAATATAAACTCATGCTACGTAGTTTATATATTAATGAAGATAACAAAACATCTTACTTGCAGTATCAATCCCTAATACAAGAAAAATGAAGGCTTGGTTAAATTACCGGTTAAGTATCGGCTTAGTGCAAAAGTTAGCATTTGGTACCTATGTAGTGATACTTTTGAACACTTATTACCAGCTAGTGTGATTTGATCTGTATGCTTGATTATCTATATAGTTTGTCATTAAAGCTATAACATCTGGTGACCCTGAATTGAACTCTGAAAATATGAAACTTCACATATTTATACTTTTCACTTTGATACGTCTTTCTTCAAGTTCTCTGGCACAACAAAGCGCATTTTTACGCCTGTACGCAGCAACAATTTTGCAAACTCAAACTCACCTGCAAAGACATTTCTTATCCAGCAAACTCTGTTCAAAAATTGCCGCATCAACTTTCGGGATCGATTGGAGCTCACTAGCTGTTTCACGTCAACATGCTATATCTCTGCGATTATTATTAATCATTGCCGGAGATGTCGAGCTGAATCCCGGACCTGTTGGTGATGCCAAATGCCAAAGTACGAAAAACGATATCGTCGCATTGCTACAAGCAGAAAACGCCTTGGCTCTAGAATTAGCTATGGACCTTGTCGAAGGCATTCGACCAGGACCACAACCGGCAAGCTTTTTGCTTGAAAAGCGATGTAAGTTACCAGACTTTTATTCTAAGGATCCGAAAACATGGTTCAGGCAATGTGAGGCTCTTCTCACACAGTACACACCAGAGATGCGTAAAGCCTCTCTGTTGGCCGCACTTCCTACAGAAATTGTCGTTGAAGGCGGCGTTAACTTGGAAGGATCCTTTGAAAATATTCGTGACAATATACTATCCTACCTATGCGACAGCGACGAAAGAATGTTACAAAAATTGCTAGCTGAGCAAACTTTGGGAGACCGTCGTCCATCTGTTGCTTTGCGATAATTACAGCGATTGGCCCCAAACAACGATCAACTCCTACGCCTACGATTTTACGAAATACTGCCAGAGTCAATCCGAGTTGTTTTGGTGTCTCTACCAAACCAAACCAAACCTGCTGGAAGCAGCCAAAAAAGAATTCTTCGAGCTCGAAAAGCAAAATATTGTCTACCGTGGATTTATCTCCAGTCACCCCTACATGTGGTCATTGAGTCAAATGGGACCCTAAGGCCATGTGGTGATTACAGGGCTGTAAATGCACAGACGACACCAGACCGATATCCCATGCCACATCCCGCAGACGTTATCGGCAAATTTCACGGATGTAAACTTTTTTCAAAGCTAGATCTTCCAAAAGCGTACCACTTGATTCCTGTAGCGGACGAAGATCAGCCAAAGACGGCTATTACCACCCCGTTCGAACTATTTCTCTACCGCAGAATGCCGTTCGGGCTGCGAAATTCAGCTCAAACTTTTCAACGGTATATGGACAACATTTTCAAAGAATTTGACTTCGTGGGAAATTACACTGACGATTTGTTAATTGGCAGTGAAGACATGGAACACCATTTCAACCACCTGGAGCAAATTTTTAAAACTCTACAAGACAATGGTTTGTATATAAAGGCCAATAAATGTGAATTTCTAAAAAGCAAAATTTGTTTCTTGGGACTACAAATTGACGCAGAAGGTATTTCTCCGAGCCCAGAAAAGACAATAGCTATAACTAATTTCCCAAAACCTGAGACACAGAAACAATTAAAAAGATTTCTAGGAATGTGCGGATTTTATCACCGTTTTATACCTCACTTTTCAACTCTATCTGCACCCTTAACAGATCTCACACGTCAAAAAACCAGCGAAGTCACAAAATCTTCAAAACTGGTGTGGAACAATGCCGCAGAAAAAGCTTTCTCAAACCTAAAAATTGCCATATGCGATGCAACTACACTGTGCCACCCAGATCCCAATGCTAAACTCACACTAACAACTGACGCTCCAGCTTTAGCGATAGGGGCAGTATTGCAACAAGAGACTGACAATAAGCCACCCAAACCAATAGCATTTTATTCTAAAAAACTGACTGAAAATGAAAAGAAAAAGTCAGTTTTTGACAGAAAACTTCTAGCTATTTTCAGCGCTCTAAAGCATTTCAGCTGGCTTTTGGGGGTTTCCTTCAGCATTAGAACAGACCACAAACCTCTGGTTCATTGCATGAATATGAAAAATCCAACCCCCCAACAATCGCGCTGGCTTTCCTTTATTTCAGAATTTTGTGCACCCATTGTGCACGTGTCCGGCCAAGAAAACTTAGTTGCCGATTGTCTATCTAGGATTTCAACCATAACTACAGCAGACAACGAATCCTTAGCCAAAGCACAAGAAGAAGACAAAGAACTTCAATGCTTTCTTCAGAACACCAACCTAAAGTTATCCCAAGTGCCAACTGATGACAAGATTCTTATATGCTCTGAAAAAGACGGAAGACTGCGACCTTTTCTACCGAAAAGTTTACGAAAAAAAACCTTCTCCGAAATTTACAATCTCCACCATCCAGGTATCCGTGGTTCGCAAAAGTTGATAGCAAGTAAGTATATCTGGCCTGCAATGAACAAGGATATCAAAAATTGGTGCAAAGAATGTTCACATTGCCAGGTATCAAAAATCACTAAACATACAAAGTCAGCAATCGGTTCAATCCCAACGACAGAACGTTTCAACACCGTTCATTGTGGGCCCATTACCGGTATCGAGAAATTACAAATATATTTTAACAATAATCGACAGATACACTTGTTGGATGGAAGCAGTTCCTCTTTCTACAATATCTACAGAAACTATAGCGTACGCATTTACAAACAACTAGATCAGTCGTTTCGGTATACCGGACATTTTAATATCCGACAGGGGCACACAGTTTAATATCCGACAGGGGCACACAATCGAACCTATGGCACGAACTGATGATCAATTTCGGCATTAAACACCGCACAACAACATCATATCATCCTCAGTGTAATGGTGCTAAAGAGAGATTCCACAGAACACTGAAAAACTCACTAAAAACCAAGTGCAATGGAAAGTCTTGGCATACACATCTACCGCTAGTGTTACTAGGTATTCGAAACACTGTCAATATTCACGGATTCTCCCCTGCTCAGATGGTATACGGAACTAATGTCACTTTACCAAGCTCATTTTTCGAAGAACCTCCAAAAACTAATTCCTGCATAAGTCCAACTAATTTTGTCGACAAACTATTTCAGGCGACATCAACATTTCGACCCCCAACCAGAGAATATAACTCAAAGATCCAGGTCTCTCCTGATCTAATGAAAGCAACTCATGTTTGGTTGCTAAACGAAAAACGTAATTTTTCATCTCTGAAACGTCCTTACTACGGCCCTTTCAAAGTTATATCCAGAACTGAAAAAACCGTCACTGTGCTGAAAGGTGGAAAGAACGAAGTAATTTCCATCGACAAAGTAAAAAGCCCTTGCCCACAAAGGGTAAGCCGCCGTTTGATAAAATGAGACGGCATTTTGCAAAACTAGGCAGCTTCATAATGAGACAAAATTTTGTCCACTGATTAAGAGTTTTATAAAATGAGACACAATCCAGGGCTCAGCAATTTGTTGTTGGACTTAAGTATATGTACCTCAAATGACGAAAATTGGACGGTAACCTTGCAGCAGTTTCTCTATTGCTGATGAGCCAATGGACGGCCAAGTACAAGTTCGCAAACCGCCCCGGTTAAAGTTAAGTTAAATTATCCGAAGTTTTCTCAATTAGAATTAAAGCACTCTTTTAAATATCGAGTTATTTTTGCGTGGAACTTGTTATCTGACAAAACAGTAAGCTCCAAGTCTTTAAACGAATTTAAAAAAAGCTTGAGAAAAGATAAAATTAAATTGCTGCAGTTAATGAAGGGTTTTTTAGTTTAGTTGTTTTTGCTGTTTTTTTTGGTAGCAGTATTGCTAATTATTATTTGTTTTGTTTTTGCTGTTAGTCAAGTTTAATAATAAACTGCTTTACACGATTGTAATTCTACTCCTCATATGAAACTTCAAGCAGTAAATTCTTGTCTTGTCTTGTCTTGTCTTGCAGTTAATCCATGTTATGACACAACAAACAAGTGCTACAAAGATGCTTCTAATAAATAAATTTCCAATAAAAAATTGAAAAGTCACTGCGCAAAAGTTGTGGCTTTATTAAAAAAGTTCAACGAAGATTATACTATACGTCGTAATGGGCTCAGCCGAGATAAATTCTGTAAGCGACACCTTATATTCTCTCAGCACTTATTGTTTTTTTATTTTAGTGGTAACATGGTTTTTTAACATTTTTGCGGTTTTTGTAGCAAGCCGAGCTAATAGTAATACGATGGAATTACTATGCTTTCAAATTGGAAAATTTGAAAGCTCGTTTTGGCTGACGTTTTTTGCGACCCAACAGATGAAATTCACAAATGGCGTTAAACTTAGATTCGGTCTACTTTGAGCACGCTATGCACATAAAATGTTTTACTTGTATGTTCTATTTTATTTGAAGAAAATGCTTTAGACCGTCTAAAATTAAACGCCTTTTGTGAGCCCTGCAAAACAATGTTTTGTTGCAATAATAGTACAGCAAAGTTTGAGCATTTTTTTATCATCGGCCGCAATTACGTCACTGGTAAAAAAACTATAGTACGCCATCGAACTAGTACAGTCGAACCTGTTTACAATGCTAACTTAACAATTAACAGTTCGTTAATTTAAATGCAGTACTTTCTAGGCAGTCCTAAAGCAAATCATGCGTAGCTATAGATATTCTTTACAATTTTGTAGAGTGTTGTAACTGTTTAGTTTCATGCTTAGTACTTGCATAAATATTGGCTGATTTTCACCCTAGCCCTTTTAATTCATTTCTTGAGAGTTTTAATTTCCCCCTAGCACTAAGTAGATTCAATATAGCACTGACGCATCCTAGCACTATTTCTCCTTCAAAAGCATCTCATTTTTAAAACTATTAATTCCACAGATTCACACTATTTATTCAAGTATGGCTATGGCTAATCAATTGGTAATTTATAGTCAATTAAAAGTAGTAATCCTTTCTCAATACGTAACAGTGTATTGTAAGTCTACATATTACAAATTTTTAATTTAAATATTCATTAAATTGGTCATAAAATTTTCAAAACCTCGTACTCGTAGGCTGGTATAACTCCAACACAAGGATGAGGTGAATCTGTGCGTCAACTAGTGCTTGAACACCTTGTAAAAGTAAAAAAATTGTTATGAATCATGACAAAATCGTACAGGCAGTTTCATAGGTCAACGCCGTAGGCTTAATTTTGAGACACCGCTGCTAACAACTTGTCGACCGGTGGTAATAGAACCATAAAACACTTGAATGTAGGGTTAAAAGGCCTTTTAGTGCTAGGGTGAAACCAAGTGTAAACACAGTGCTAGGGTGTCACCAGTGCCAGGGTGTCACTAGTGCTATGGTAAAACCCATTCAAAATATTGAGGTTTTCTTGTTGTGTGGCAATTCAGGAAAGAAAGCTAATTTTCTTGTAGTGTTTATCACTATTTTTTAGCTTGGTGTACATACAGTCTGTAGCAAACGTATGGCTTCAAAGCATTACATATGTCATTTCAGCTTTATTTTAACAAGTTTATGTTCAGCTTAGTTTGTGTTTTAGGTTAATTCATAAACATGTTTTACAAATTGAAGTTTCAACAGGATTCAACAAGATGATGTTTAAAAAGGCTGGTATGAACGTTCACAATTTTACTATTTTTTACAGTCTATTGTGATTAAACTATGTTTACAGCATTTTATTCCACACTATTTATTTAATTCTATTCTCGATAGATAAATAAAATTAGGCTCGTATTTGAGTCAAAAAAGATTTTTTTCAATTACAGTTTTTTCATTTTTATCTTTTGTTTTCATTTTCTTATGTCAGTTACATATTTCGTATTACTGGATTTGTACTCCTGTAACCGCTTAACCCTTTCCTGCCGGAACTTTCCCTGTCTACGAGCTCGAGCTACGTGCGTCGTAAAGATATCGCAAAACAGCCACTCCACAGAAAAATAAATGATGAACAAAACATGATCCGCCGATTACGGGTATATGTATCTCACCCTAGAGTACTAACACAGCAATAGCCATTTACCTACTAAAATGATCAAAAATAGTCTCTTTAGTACCAATTACCTTTATTGCACCATTTTTCAAATATAACTTTTGAATTATCTGAATAAAAGCTGTTTAAATCTATGTATTCTAGTTATGTAATTGATTTGTTAAACTAATTTGTCACAAGTTTTGAATAGAAGCCTTCTAAAAACAGATTAATTCAAACTTGACCGACAATCCATGTTCATGTGTTAATAAGCAGCCCAATTACAATCATATATTTACTGATTCTCAGATTCTCCGATTTGCCAAACGTCAATCACCAAAACATAAAGATTAATGAAACTTGACTGTGATCCTACACAGTACACGGACAACCTGCGGGTCGAAAATCCTTGCTCCGAAACTTTCACACATTCCAACTTGAGGACTCGAGGATTTTGTGTAAATCTTGTCAAGTAAAATTTTAACCATACCTTATCTGAGTAACATTTGTGGGCGTTACCTAATCAGTTGAAAATTTTCAAACGAAATCTATAAAGCCTTTTCTAAAGTAACTTGAACTGCTATATGTCTGTCGTTGACCTCTTCTTTGTAATGTTATTAAATGCTTTTGATTCGTGTAAAACATGACATCAATTTTAGAGCATAATATGAATCCATCAATCCATTTTTGAGTAAAGCTTCCTTTTCAATTGCATTCAACATCGAGTAACCTGCAATGCTTTTCTGAAAGAAAAAATCTTGTTTTTAAAACTGTCTGCAATTGAATATTAAATTCTAAATAGTAATAAATTTCATACAGCCAACGTGGTAATAAACATACATACTCATATTATATAAAGAAATTTATATTCAAACTTTTTCCAAAATGATCACTTTTCTGATATTTACATTAGCATACATACCACGACTCAACTAAAAAAATATTTACATACATATGTACCTACACCAAACCAGAAACCAGAACTTTTGTGAATCTGAATAACCTATGTCTGCATTTGAATTGGCGATTTTTTATCGCGGTGCAGTAGGTAACTTCGTTCGTACTGAAAAATTAAGTTTGTTCACAACTTTATTTTTGAAAATTTAAAGCGATTCGGAAACAAGTTGAATTCTTTCTAATATGCAACTAATTTTTTAAAACCAAATAATCACAACTTGTAAATTAAAACCGAAAACCCAAACCCAAAACAGTTAACTTCAAACTTATCGAAAAATTCTTGCTGATTTTTGTCGCCGTCACTCAGGCCATTCATCGAAAAAAATTCAAATATTCACATTGTTTAGGTTTTGTTTTGTTGTATGGCAGTAGAAGTAAAATTTGGCGGCTAAATACAAAGACCTACAATTGGTAAATGCAGGTTCGAGGATTAGCTGACTAGAGCTAACTAGCCAAATTTTATAGACCCTGAAAGGGTATTCGTAACGTTGGTGCCATTATACCTCCAGTCATGAAAGGGTGAAATTCTGAGAGAGTACTTAGTTATTTGCTGCACCATCCGAACACAAGTGAAGCGTTAGGGATTTTGGGTTAGTTATGCACACAGACATTAGTCGCCAGCTGACCAGAACATGAAATACGTTTGCAAGAAGCGAGTACAAGCATACTTACATCCGTATGTCTGTTCTGCCGACAAAATGACGAATTAATGACGTCACAGGCGCTGGCCGATCCACTGCACTAAACTGCTAGTGACGTCATTCTGCAGGATGTATGTAAGTATTAATGGACCCTAAGCCTTACATAATAACCCCTCAACCTCGGCTGCTGCACAATCACTTTCTCAAAAATGGAATGACTTGGACAGCGCTAAAATTACTAAACGTGACGCCACCAAAACTGTTTGAGATGTTCCAGCGGCATGATGCAAACGGCTGAAAGTATGTATTAATCCCCTGGAAAGGATCAATTCAAGCTTACAGCCGGTACGACCGTATGACCGTTTTGCCGGAAAATTTCAAAAACCATCACGCCACAATCTAACTAAATACCTTACTAGTCGCGTGATTATTCGTCAATTTTGCTGGCTAAACGGATATAATGGCTGTAGATAAATCTACCATAACACAATTTCAATACGCACAAACAACAAATTTTCTCAACAAGCAAAAATACTTTAAAGTGTAAAAGTAATCCAGGAAGTCAGAATACCTGGAAAATCACGAAATACAAAAATGAAAAAACAAGGAAAGAATACAGACAATGAAGAGAAACTATAAGTAGATTAAACAATAAATTCAAAAAACCAATGTGAGTAAAAATCGTAAACTAAACTATAAATTTAAAACTTGAATAAACTGAAAACTGATTAAAACATTTGTACTCAATTAAGTACCTAGTTTTATTTATCTGCGACAACAATAGAGTGTAATAAAATTGTACAATCCTGATAACATAATACAAACACAATAGTCTGAGATTAGCAGTTTCATATCAGTCTCTTCTTGTTTTCATTGTTAAACAGCACTGTGGCGAGTTAACCTGAAACAAAAAATTTTTGCAACCCAAACCTCTGAAAATAGGTACATACATACTACATCAAAGTAGAGTTGGGGTTAATAACTTTAGCTTGCCAACTCAAAGCGATTTCCGGCTTCGCGGTCTCAGCAGTTGGAAAGTGTTCCAATCCTAAAGCCCTCCATTGTAAATAATAACTCCGGACTATAATCGCAGGTTCGTTGCGTATAACTTGAAACATTTCTGGAACAGGTTATGCAGGGAGTGCACAAAACTAACTACAACCGTAACTACTGTGGATTGAATGCGAGGTTAAAATTAAAAGTTGGCAGTTTTTTTACTGAATACGAGGTCAAATTTTAAAATTGGCAGCTTTTTACCTGGATTTCAAATAAGTTCCACAGATGAAAAGTGACATTTGAGTGTACTGACACGGCAAACAGCGCAATAGAGATATAACTTGACTACATAAGAATAAGTGTGCTTAATTATCTTGCCGTTATCAAGCCAACACTATACAACAGAGGAAAGAAAAGAATGAGAGCAGCATCATTCGCATCACTGACAATTAACAGTAACAGTCACACTATTGGTGTAGATCAAACTTTGGCGTGACAGAGATTTGGCCGCCCACCCCCTCTCCTAAGGTTCCGCTTACCAACTCAGATGTTTCGACCCAACTTCTCAATGTCCAAGTCGGCGAAGTGAATTATTTTTTTTTAAAAATAGACGTAACACCCCTCGCCGGTTGACGACTCCCCCCCCTGAGAATTCCCCAGCTGCACCTGAGTTGTGTGTATTGCTACAGAAACCATAAATATATAGTACAATAAAATAAAAATTATTGAAACAATATACACTTACAGTATTTTAGGGTATAAGCTTTAGATATAGGATGTTGTCTGGACTTAGTTATAACTGACAAAACATTAATGCACTCTCTTTTCAATTTTTTATCGGAAATCTTTAAAACATCTTTCCAGCACTGTTTCGTCTTGTCATAACAATGATCATCTAAAAGTAAGCACTTTCGTAAACGACCGTACAATATTTTTCACAAGAGGACAAGTAGTATAAGTATAGTTTTTCCGTTTCAGTAAAATTCAGAGCTACGAATTGCAAAAACTAGCACTCTGGCTGTCGTAAAGCTGATGTTTGTGGGAAATGAAGTCTTGTCGTCCTAAAGACGACAGGCTTCTATGTTACTTTTACCAGAGTTTTTTATATACACGTATTTTGACTTTAAATGACTTTAAAAAATGTAACATATGGTTGGATATTATATGGTCCTAGAAAATAATTTATTAGGCATTTTATTAAACATTACTACACTGTTAGTTGTGTCAGTTCACGTTAATCATGTAGGCTGTACTTGTTAAGTGAACTCATCATTGCATGATTAACTGAACTGATGAACTCATGAATGTATGTAAATTTAAGGGAAAAAACCTTAGCAATTTATTGACCAAAAACATCCTATCAAACACTTTAACGCTAAATTCAATTGGAATTACTACTTACAACTTGCATAAACATTCTAATGACCAATATTTATATAACTTAAAATTGCAAAAAACCTTTCGGCTCAAAAAAGCAGCAGGCATTTTTCAAGTTCAGTTTACGTGTCAATCATATAAGAAACCCAGCTTATCGTTGCTATTTTTGTTCTTTCTAGAGAAGGTACTATTGCTTTGAAATCAACTCTGCGTAGTGTACAAAAGTAGCAGCCACATGTTGGTTGTTTAGCGCATATGATTAACATGTAAAGTCAGCATGGGAACCGACTCTTTTTTTAAAAACAAGTCTTTTTTACACTTATTAATGAAATAATAGACAACAACACTGTTGCACTTTTATTAAGCTGTCATTTTGATAGAATTTTGTGATTGAAAATATTATCGTAGGGTAAAGTTTCAGACTAGATACACATGCTAATCACGTGATTGTCTAGACTGATGTCTGTTTGCGTCCTTCCTTTCTACATAGTAATAACCAGTGCAACGCAACGAAAAGGAGTGGTCGAGTGGTCAAAAGCGCTAGTAACGAAATTCGTTACTGGCTACGTCACTGGTTCGACCCCCAGCCGTTGTTTTCAGGCAAAAAAAATTACGCAACTTTTGTCTGTAAAAACAATTTTGACAATACAATTCCTTGTCAATATATGCAATAAGAATTTTTTGGCACCTACGGCATGTGTTCACAACAAATTTGTTGAAATCCACACCTATTAAGCACTGATACTAAATCAATCAACATTTACACAGGTATTAGTGCTTTCTGTACATGGAATAAACACAATGGTGAAAAGCTGAAATATTTTGGGTGAAATAAGCAGTAGTTGCTCTCTGCGTAGGAACATTGTCCTCTTTTGGGGCCTGCTTGTTAAACTGGAGAGTGTTTGTTTCAAAACAATTCTCTAGAATGAACAATAACTGACCAACAAAACGCCTGAAACAAGACGTGTAGCAATCAATTTTCGCATTTCCAACTTTGCATGTAGGAAGGTAAACTAGCTTTAAACCCGATATTTGAACTTCAGGATCGGTAGCTTCAAGATTCTCCAGTTTTACCAGTTGACTTTCGCTAAAACACAAAAGAGCTGAATCCAATATTTATACTTCTATTAGCCCCCCCTTCAGTTTAACGTGCGTGGTATCGTTAAGCTCAACGAAGCAATGACCATACAAGAGCATTAAAATCACAAACGTGTCTCTACGAAACACCGTTTAGTCTACAAAATTGGGTTTAAAGCTCCAACAATGATGCCCTATTCGATAAAATCAATATAATTAGCTACAAAGTATATGACTGTTGAAAGAAAGAGGATGCCTCAGTTTTGAAAAAGGAAGAAATAACAGAAATAGAGGTGCCGGGAATCGAACCAAGGTCGCTCGCGTCGACGTCCAGAATGCTAACCACCTCAGCATTAACGTTATAAAAAACACTCAACCAAATACTTCAGCTTTTCGTTGGTCCAAGGAAATGAACAGATATCTCCAAAGTTGCAGTCAGTATTTTCAAAAGTTTTTTGTCTGGCAAAACTGTTAGCCGCTTTTTGACGCATACAGTTCGGCAAGGAAATGTCCCAGCAGTCATTTTTCTTATCATGACAGTGATCAAAACCGTCGCCTAAAAAGATTTCAAAAAACTGAGGTCGGATGCAAGGCCTTTTATAAAGTCTTCAGATGAAGGGTTGTCACCACTTACCCCAAAATCATACATAAAGAGTGCTATGTATTTTGCTCCATGCATTGAACGCAAGACTCAGGGCATAACAGAAAGTGTGTTGTACTTTTTACGCGGCGGCCTCAGCCGCCGCGTATATACTATAATGCAAATAAATGGTTAATTTGCATGTATCTCTTCTCTCAGTGTACACTTGCATTGAACAATCGGGTAGGTCTCGAAATTACACTAGATGTGTGGGTGTGTGTGCTGTGTGTGCTCACTGTGTAGTGATCCAGCATCAGCGCTTATGTAGAGTAATGATTACGTATTTAGCGACAAGCAGCACTGGGTGTGCGAGCGTGTGTCAGATCATACAGCTACGCTTTAATTTCAGTTGAACTAAATTGAACGAAAACGAAATAAAAACGAAAACGAAAGCGAAAACGAAAACGAAATGAACGAAACTCAAATTTCTATTGCGACCCAAAAGTTGTAAGCCTACACACTTGCTTTAATTAGTTTTTAATGGATGAGAGCGCCTGTCTTTTTCAGCTACCCTAACTATTTCTTGGCTTTTCATGTTTGCCGCTCTCAATCTCAGCTGCGTAGGTAAATATGCTAAACTTGAAAGAAGCATACCGCCATAAACTTGACAGCTGAGACCGCCTCAGCTGCCAAATTACACAATGAGCGAAAACGAAAACGAAGCAGAGCGAAAACGAAACGAAATTGAACGAAAGCGAAAACGAAAATGAAATTTTTATCAACCGAAATTAAAGCGTAGCTGTACATGACATGTTCGCAATAATCTCATTGAACAGTGTTGCGACGAAACATGTTGTGACAATGTTTTGTAGAATATAGGTATATCAGCGCATTTGAACAAGGAGATGGTTGACTTAAAATGCCATTGCCAACGACGCGTGGTACGGATATGTATGTCACTCAGCTTAGTGACATTGAAGCTATCGTACGTGTACCACTGATCACTGGCACTGCCTTGCAGAAAATTTGCTGTTCAAGTGCATTGCTTCTTTTTTAGAATTAACGGAAAATTTTCGTGAAGTGAAATATTTTTTAAAAGTATTGTGCTGTTTGTTGTGTATAAAAGTATGAAACAGGATTCACAAACACAGTCTAACCCTTCAGTGTGTACCATGTTATGCGGAATGATGTTAATTGACCAAAATATCAACACACTTTATACGGCCTCAACGGCTGACCATCTAAGCTTGAGCTGCGGTTGGCAAGCGATTTCTAGCATGAACCCAAAACCAGACTAACCGGAAAAAATAGCAATTTCGGACCAGAATAGCGATTCGCAGAGGCAAATTCAGACCTATTATTTGATTGTAGCTTATTTAAACTGTGCCATATGATTTTTTTGAAATAGAACCGTTTTTAACCATTATTGCAGAAATTGCTAGTTTCGGAAAATATAAATAGTTGCACCACTTGAGATAACGATGTGATTTCGTTACGGGAAGAATAGATTTTGACTATCAACAGTACAAGAAGTCGCAGAAATAATGGCACTAAAAAAGTGGCGCATCTTTTTTTTGTCAGACTTTCGCTAAAAAATGAGATTAAGACGTGGTCATGGTTAGTTGCTTGAAAACTGATGTCATTGAAAAATGTTGGCGGCGCGTTCTATATTGAAGAATATCCTCAGCATTACAAGCATGTCGCAACGAAATTCATCTTAAATTAATTTAACTCTACTCGCAAAACGTGCTTGTTCTTACAGTCAACAGTCAAGCTTACAGTAAAACTAAAAACCGACACATTATAAAGTAATACTGTAACTGTAGTTTACAAAAGACCGTTAATCGAACAGCTGATATGTACGTAGTACCTAATGCAAATTACAAACCTCTTTGTTTGCACTCATAACCTATTGTTGTGTTCATATCAACGCAATCTTGCCAAAATTTGCAGTCATCAGTTTTTCCGCATCCTATCCCATCTACAGGGTCTGATATATTCATCAATTCTCTATATCTGTTTGTCAAATCGATGATCCACATGATACGATCTTTCGCAGATTTCCATTCAATGGTTTCGTCAATTTTGGCCAAATTTTCTTTTGTGAATAACTCAAAGATTGGCCTAAACCGCATTCGAAGCGGAGCCGGGGCGTCGAATGATTGTTTTGGCCAGTCTGTCATATTTTCCGCTGGTTTCGACCCAAAAGTCGCAACCATCGTTTCAGATGCCGCTTTTTCGAACTTATCCGCCACAGAATTGCTTTCCAGTGTATTTTTCACAGATCCTCTTTTGAATTGAATACCAAGAAGTTTTATTCCCTTGTTTCTGTATTTTGTCTTGAATTCCTCTTCTGTTAAGGACTGTGTCAATGTTTTATCCATTAAATTCATGTATACCATCTTGGCTCCCATAAAAGTTTTGGTACTGTAGTGGGTGCCGTAGTCAAAAATGAAATCTTTGTAGTGATTTTCAAAGTCCACTTTACTGCTATGAAACAACAATTGGACGCTTTTAGCAAAGTTCGGCATAAAATCAGGAACAACAAGCCGCGTTATTTCCAACTTGTAGACACTGCACTCGCTCTGCATAATTGCAAGTACGCTGTCTTGTTTACTTAGACCAGTGACCGTTTTGTTGTTGAACTTCGAATCACTGACCCCCATTTCGAATAAGGGTGGTATTGTGATGCTCTGGTATATACCTACATTTTTTTTCCCGATCGCGGCTTTATTTTCCATTTCTAGGCCTTTGCTTTCCGAAAATTCGCCTGCATCAAAATAATAAAATCAGTACTATATATATTTCAACAAACTTACACGAAGGGCCTTTTCTATTTTTTTACTGAAAACGATTAAACAGACTCTATTTCGTTCGGAGTTTAGAAATGACATATTGGAGTATACAGACTAAAGGAGTTAAAATAAGTCATTGGCTCAAGTTTAGTCCGAACCCATTCCCACTACCACTGAACGAAATGGATTTAACATGCACGCTTGAGATTTGCGTCCATAGGATTGCCCATTCAAGACTGATTCACACGATTAGGAAAACGCATGAGTCACATGGTGCCACATGACACCCATGGCCATCAGAATCAGAATCAGAATCAAAACCCCAGAATCAGAATCGCTCGTCGTGCGTTTTCCCATGGGGCACCACATGCAACCAATTAGTAGCACTGTTGATTATCACGTGACTTTATACAGTTGCTTGAAGGACGTTTTATTGGGTATAACAGCATCAGAGCAGTGTGACCTCCCCCCTACCATCGTCTATAGCTTTCTTATAACTCCCTTTTTGATAAGGTCAGTCCCCCCTTTCGACAAAAACATTATACCAATGTGACCCTATTGCCTATTCCCAGAGAAAATAGCTCACGTTTTCTACCCCCCCCCCCCCGGCGACAAGGTCGAACGATTTGCCAGTCCTTAACTCCTGAACCACAACTACTGACTAAATTAAGTGCAGAATTCGTTTAAGGGAATGGGTCCTCAGGCATGCTTTACAGTACAAATTCGATTTACAGTGTTACAGTTCCGACCGACTACAGACTACTATTTGCTACAGACAGACTACAAAATCAGAATAGAGACGGAGTCACTTGATTCCGGAGTCAACGTATTTACTCTGATTTGCGCTTTAACGCCGGAGTCTGTAGCAAGAGATTTTAATATGGATGCTGTAGTTTTATTGGTCATTGGTTTCTATGGCAACCACGTACGGTGCCTTTGACCATTGCTTGTCTGAACTGTGCCACAGAGTTCACTGCTGTCACCGATACTTCTCCACTGCAATATAACTCCAACGAAGGCTCTAGCCCAGGCTGAAGTGTATGTCCATTAAGTTTTTCAGAGTATACGGTTGACTAGAAAATTTCCTGTCTCCACCCCAGGATCCCCTCCGTTTAGCAAAAAAGGATTGCCGGCATACAAATCGTAGCCTTGCAAAGCTTTGCCGATGTTCGGAAGACGGAGACCACATAGGATCTTTGAAGTCAGCCGTCGCTTCAATAACTGTTGCTATGCCTTAAAAAAAAGCAATTGCATATACACTTTATTAACAAAAAAAAGTTGGTCAAACGGTTCACTACATTTTCATAGCTGCTGTTGATTTGTTTGCCTGACAAGCAGAAGTTGTGTGCAAAAGGTGTTCTCACCAAGCATTAAAGCTACATATTTGGGCCACAGTAAATAGGTAAACCATTTCAAAAATCTGCTGCAAAAATCTGCTGCTTTCAAAAATATAGGTAAACGGTGTATGTAGCTCATA